>JAECUM010002352.1:0-172355 GCA_016617855.1 Megalonaias nervosa
TATATATATATATATATATATATTGTTTTTGCTTTGTATATCTTTTTGGGTTATTTATATTAAATTGTTATTATTTATGGAACCAGTTTCTAATCGAAGGATTATTTTGTTGCATTTCATTATTGATTTCTTTAGCTGTTGTAGCTATGATAGTTCAGTAACTCTAGTCTCTGAGACTTCATTGCTTTCATATCACTTTCCAATGCATCTGTCTCTGAGTTTATGTTTTTTTCATTTGGTTTCAAGAATTTGTGCATTGCAGCTCTGCTATGTATTTCTTCTGATCTTTTGCTTACTTCCTCTCTCACAGCTTGCAGTGCTTTTTTTTGGCATCAGACAGGATATTAAATTTTAGCTTAAATAAGTCATATACAACCGAAATTTTGTCCGTTGTTATTGCCCATCTCTTTAGTAACTCTTCTTCAACTTTGTTACTATTTATGTTATACACCGATTCACATTCGTTAACTTATTTTCATCTCGGTCTCTCCATATTGTTATATCTTTCAGGTTATTATTTATCCAAGTCGGGAGCCCCGCATGGCCAAGTCGTCTACCGTTACGGATCACTGCCATCTCACCTCTCTCTGTGTGGGTTCGAGTCTCGGGCTCGGCCAATGTGGGTACATGAGAAAGCTTGCCAGCAGCTTCTCGTGGGTCAGTGGTTCTTTCCGGGGTTCTTCTTCCACCATTTATACTGGCCGCCATGTATAGCCTATCTTGTGCTGAAAAATGGCATTAAAACCCTACAACAACAACAGCAACAACAACTTCATCAAAGTCCTATGTATTTCTGTCAACAGGTCATTGGACAAATGGCCAAGTAGCTGCTTCAGACGATTTTTACAAGATCACCTAAATTTATAATACGGTTGTTGCTTCAGATTAAGTCCTTATGTAAACTAAAATTGCTTGGGCATCATATAAAGATTTTATTGGTAAAGATTTGTGACTTATAGTTTTGACTTTTACACAATCGCCAATTACTTGCATTTTTTACTTGTTGTAAAAAGAGATAGATTTGACTGTAAGCTTATTTGTGATTTCCTTCTCGTTTAATTTCTTTGCTTCTATGAAAACAGTTTGGTTTTGACTTTTGAATATTTGGGCTTTCTGTGTTACCAGCTTTTTTTCTTGCATTTATATCCCATTGTATGGTAACTACAGTATCATATTAAATTCCTCATGACATATTTTGTTATCACTTATTGCATTACTCGTAAGGTCATCAATAGTGCTTTACTTACTCGTGGAAGAAGTTACAAACTGGTCGTGTTTAACAACCTTATTGTGTACTTACTTGTAGAAAAAGTTACAATCTGGTCATGTTTAACAACCTTATTGTGTACTTTGAAAAGCTTTTGCAGCAAACCCAAGTACTGCTGTATGAAATCCACTCAAAGCATAAGGGATAATAAATGCTGTTGTGACTCCAGTGGCTTCAAAAGCAGCCACTACAGTACCCTAAAATTTAATACTGTTATGTGTTGCTCTGACACTGAAGGAAAGTAATAATAATACACATTGGTGGTTCTCTTTGCATTTGTTTTTTCCTATTTAAATCAACGAGATAGACAGCTTTCATTGTAGTCTTTGTTCCACCTGTGCCATTAGAGGTTTTAACACTTTGCTCATTGTCATAGCTCCTTTTTTGCTGTCTTCATTTAGATCTTAGCATGGGCATATATTTATCTCCCTTATGTCCACTAGCACTCATTTATTTCTATGTACATGTATTTACTTATTATTTTGTCTGGTGGTATCCATTGTGATATCAGATAATCAATCATTCATGGATTTAAAGAAACTTGTCCTCCTTAACACAACATGTCTGGAAACTGACTTGCCTGTTCATTGATTAATTTAATTGGTTCTTTTTAAAGTGCCTAAATACAGTTTTTAAAACATAGCTCTTTGACACATAAATGGGATACCTATTCTGACTGTAACAATCAGACCACCTGTGAAAAACATTATCTCTGAATCACCTTGAGCACTTTCAGTCACAGACTTAGCTGTAACATGTAATTCATTGCCTCTTGCTCTTGTTTTAGTTTCTCTACTTTGGCTTTAAAATTCTTATGACTGTTTTGCATGTATACATACATACATACATTTTTATGAAAAATGGCAGGTGTTTCATGTGCAATACCCCCTCATTTTCCACTTATTAAACATTGTTTCTATACTTACTTAATCAAGACCATTATGTTACATAAATGTTTACAAAATACATCTTTAATTATTTTATAATACTGACTGCAAGATTGAGAATAAGTGTGTAAATTTAAAGTTATTGATTTTAAAACAATACTTTTCCTATATATTAATTTTGTTTAATTTCATTTTCTTAACAGTTTTTGTCTATTGCTGATTTTGTTTTGAAACCAATAAGACATGATATTCAAAATTTTAAAATAATACTTGCATTAACTAGTATCATTGACAGAGTCACTGTGGACAAAAAAGCTGTTAAAACTGAGATGAGCAAAATGAATCTTAAATTAGATAGTACCACTGATAGAGTTAACACAGAATAAATGCAACTGAACTGAACACATCAAAGAAAAGTGCATGGTAGCATCGA
Source organism: Megalonaias nervosa (assembly GCA_016617855.1). Taxonomy (NCBI): domain Eukaryota; kingdom Metazoa; phylum Mollusca; class Bivalvia; order Unionida; family Unionidae; genus Megalonaias; species Megalonaias nervosa. The sequence continues at coordinate 2,588 of JAECUM010002352.1, forward strand.
CAGAGTTAATAATGAAATAAATGAAAACATAGAGGTATTCTAAACTGAATCATACCACAGAAATGGGCTCCAAGAATGTTGCACTGGATGTTAGAATGAAATTATACCTCAAACATTAGCTGACACATATGGATTTAATTATGTTCCATCATGTTTTGCCGATTACAAGATATAAGCAATAGATACTGGACAGCTTTATCTAATTAAATTAAAAAAGTCAGGTTTATAAACAAATTTGTCAACTTGATTTGCTTACATTTTTTACATGTAAGAGTTATTGTCAGTGAACCTTATTCAAATTTTTCACAGCAGTACCAGTAGGTGAACAAATTTTTGCTTACTCGATGGAGATAAAGAAAGAATTTTATATAAACCATGATACAACAAATGATGTCATAACAGCTGATTTGCATAAAATAAACAAAAAATGTATATACTGCCTAGAAGAGAATACTATACTGAATCACTGGATTGTGAGACAAAAAAAGACCTGATATTGTTCCATCAGGAGGTATTGTGAAATCTTGCACCAGTATTAAAATTTAAAACTCACATCAAAATAAAGGGTATATGTTCTGCCTATGACTGAACATAGACTATATCATTTTATTCCTCTGATGCACCTCACTTAAGATGTTCTGCCTATGACTGAACATAGACTATATCGTTTTATTCCTCTGATGCACCTCACTTAAGATGTTCTGCCTATGACTGAACATAGACTATATCGTTTTATTCCTCTGATGCACCTCACTTAAGATGTTCTGCCTATGACTGAACATAGACTATATAGTTTTATTCCTCTGATGCACCTCACTTAAGATGTTCTGTCTCTGACAGACCTTACCACTGTAAAAGATGATTTTCATCCCCACAGCAGCAGTTGAGATTGGGAAAGCAAAAATTTAATGGCTTAGCATTTACTTCAAGCAACTAAGTTCCTTGCTCCTAATGGAGCTAATCAGACTAGGTGAAAAATGAACGAGTTACCAACCTTCTGATGATAAAGTCATATATCAAGAATTTTTCTTCACAGTTGTGATATTTACTAGCATGTACGATCTGCTTACAGGTTTTTATGATCATGCCCAGCATGACATTTTCTCTTATGGAGAGGTACACCTTTGGTGAACAATGGCTTTGAGGTTGTTACTTTGCAACAATGTTTGTCCCTTAAGGACATTGACAAAGCTGTACCAACAATGCAACTATGTAGGCTTTTTCAACCAAACAAATACTTAAAATGTCATATACTAAATATCAGCATATGTTAAATATATAACTCCTAGCAAGCAGGCAAAATACCTCAAGGAGTTAAATGCTGCAGTTCAACGCATCATTGTCATTCCCAGCAGCACTAAAATAGAGCAGACTTTATAAGTTTGGTTAATGACAAGAAATGAAATTGCTTTTCTTCCATGATAACAGTGAGAGAGAGAGAATCTTGGGCATTATGGCTAATACATATTTAAAAATGTAATTATATTGACAATTAAGAAATGTTTATCATCATAAATAAACAATTCTACTTTGTTCATTGCGATGCTATACATCGTGTGATTGTCTGACCTGCATAAATGTATTACATGTACCTGGTAATTTTCCTTGTGATCAAATAAGCAATCATTACCTGTCTCATAGTGCACATTCTTTGGAACATGCATTTTTATTTTATTCATTAGTTTTTTATTAACCAACAGAATTCTCTTATTGGTGTGTCAGTAAACTTGTCCTTCAAAAGGCCTTGAAGTTTATTGCTTGCTTCAGAAATATAAAGCCTCACTGTCTTGTGGATAGTCACTAGTGTTGTAGAACATGTCACCCTTTATGTTGAAGGAACAGTTTTCAGTCTCAATAAAAACGCATAATGAGCTGGCATCAGTCATGAGGAGTCTCATTCTATCACCATATCTGCTTGTCAGCATGGTGCAGAATTCATATATCAACCATTTCAACAGATCTAACACTACAAAACTGCACAATATAGGGTTTGGTTATTTTGATTTTTTAATATTTATTCTTGCAGGTGAAGCTTTAGAGTTTGGAAATGTCCCACCTTTTTCTTTATTCAATTTACACTCCATTTTGATACATTTGGTTTGAATCATTTAACTATTTATTTTGCATAATTTTCATTGCAGTTATTTTCTCTGGAACAAGAGATGGTCCATGAAATGATCATTTTAATGTGCTGTTATCTCCAAATCAACTTCTAAAACCCACTGTGCATCAATGACTTTATGAATGCTTAAAAAGTTTTTCTATGCCTACATTTGTTCATCACTTCCCCATCTGAAGGTTTTTAACTCGTAAAGAATGGCCCATTGCTCAGTGATATAAATTATTGGAATTTTGGTACAAGATGCTTTACGTTGATTTGAACACTGACCTGACTTCTCAGGTGTGCTCTACTTTGTGACTCTCATGCTTTTATTTCATCATCATCAACATAATAATTAATAGTTCACTTTGGCACATCTGTGTGTTAACATACAAATACCTTCCTTATTCCACTCCAATCATCAAAAACATGTCATAGTCCATGAAACATTCAAGTTCAATACCTGATTTCTTTAAACTCACATCATGAATAATACCAAATGAGTTAGGTCAAGTTTGTTGTGTTTCATATATACGTTTAGAGAATTCCTTGATATACATTTTGAGAATTCTTTGAAACTCCCACACATCAAACCATATTTTTTTTATCTAATAGTCATAAAGGTTGCATAGTGTGATCAATTTGAAGTGTGAAATCACATCATGTGCATAAAATATACTGGCAATCATCATCAAATACATGTTTGAATCACACAGATATGAAACAAACTTTTCTTTGACTCGTATAGCTGTTTCATGAAATTGTTCAAAACAAAAACATCATTTTTTGTACTGTTGGATGCTTGTCCCTAAATACTTCATGTTTCTGTAAATTTGTCATCATTCCAATTTTTGACACCTAATGACTGCTCCATAAACCTAAAGCCATCTACAAATCTAATTGTTCTTTTAATTATTATTTTGCTGTAGTCTACATGGGATGAGTCTTGTCCCTTCAGGATAACACCACCCTTTATGAACATATCTACTATGAAATTCTTGCTTCATGGAACACATGTCAAATTAGAAGAACATCAAAGGGGGATGACATCTACATGGTCACAAGTTGTAAAAATTGAAAATTGGTCAAAACTTTATGGATCAATATCATTGTTACTAAAATTGTCAACAAGTCAGAGATGGTGTCCTGGAGTGGTCTCTGTATAGGAGAAAACTGTAGTACTATTTATATATATCATATAATAATGGGACAAGTAAGGAATTGTACAGGATAAGTCAGTTTTCCTAGATCACTTGCCCTGGGTAAATGAATGAAAAAAATATTAATGCAATCATGGCAATGTAGATAATAATAATAATTTGTTCAGGAGGAGTAGAATAAGAAGATTTTCAAGCTGGCAGATATATTGGACATCAGATCATCATCAGCAGTTCTTATTATGGGTTATAACAAGTCCTTTAGTGAAAACCCCATGTCAATATGACCATTTGGTCAAAAGGAGTAGTGTTAACAAATTTTCATGATGGCTACCATGGTGGCCATACTGCATGTTTGAGAGGCAGCATTTTAATTTGAAACCAACTTGATCTTGGGATGAAACTGTACACAAAGTTTCATGACTTTCCCCTAAGTAGTTTAGGAGAAGTAGTGATAATAACTGCTAAGGAAAAATGGATGGATGGCAGATGAAGATAGAGTGCAAAAGCTGGCTTCTGGTTTTTCACAAGAATAGCTAAAATTATTTCTATTTAAATGCTGATTGTGTGAGAAGGCTCTCCATTAGCAGCAATATGACAAACAGATTGCTGATATATGGGGCAAAAAAGCACAGATAAACTGTTGCATAACACCAGATATTTATTGAAAACCAACACACAACAACATAAAGTGCATAACTGCAATAATAAATTATACCCACCACCCAAAACCGATAGGGCAAGCACAAAAGCAAAACAATGTATGGATGATTGATACATTATGGTGAAAGCTGATACAGTATTACAGTATGGATGATTGATACATTATGGTGAAAGCCGATACAGTATTACAGTTGCACACAAGTTCTAATGTTCTGAATTATATTCCTAAATTCTTCCCTCGACAACAAAATAGTTTGATCTCATTAAAAGTTTGAGAACTATGATACAATCGGGCATCAGAAGTCAAAGCAATTCAACCAAAATACCCCCCAACTCCTATATAAAATAAATCAATGTCAGATATTTCAGAAATTAACTTGTATCTGGAATCATCCCCGTTTTTTATCTTTATCTTGAGGTAAAGGTCAAGACAATCAGGTAGCACCAAGCAGTTTTCAGGATCAAAGATCAACTGGCATACATTTTCAAATTTGCCAGAGAATGGAGAAACCAAATTTGTACAATGACTGGCATGGCAATTATTCTATAATCACCCTTTTCAAGGTCATACTCCACCTCCTCACAAGCCATGGAAATCCCTAAAACTCATGATTTTCAGTGCAACACAAAATCAGAGATATTACATTTATAAGGTGGTGACAACTGCATCCCAAATATCTGTTTTAATAACAAGAAAGCGGACCATGGACAGACCAAATTTCTGACAAAATTGCTCACTACAAAGATTTCCATAAGCAAGTGAAAAGCTATGAGAAAATGACACTCATGCACATTATAAGTCAGAAGTTTATACTGAACCAGGCCAGAACAAGTGTGTTTCTGCACTAGATTTGTTCCCCTGTGCATACAACATAAAACTGTGTATTCCTGACACCACTGTAAATAACAAGGAAGAAACCTGAAGACAATGTATGGCTTAAATATTGAAAAAAATTAGAACTATCAAAAGAGCTTTTTAGCAATGTTTTAAACTAAATACAGCTTTTATAATGTACCTAATAGGGATACATTTCAACATCTAATTTTAAAGTTGTATCTTATATGAGTATTAAGTCATATCTAATGCTGTAAATAAATAAGTGTAAGTATAAAACTCATAGCTTAAAATATGTATTGCTAAGTTTAAGGCTTTTTATGAACTGCATTGTAATCCAGCAGAGTAAAATGTTGTCTAATTGCCTTTTTTGTTAGCATTTGCAAATATGTGTTATAGGTGTCAATTTTCACAGACTCACAGTCAGCACCATATCTGATTAGACAAAGCCCAATTTAAATTCATAAGTTTTTTTTTCAAAATTCTCAATACACAAGTCAACCTTGTTAACTAAAGCAGATTCAAATATATTAAGGATTTTTATTTTGGAGAGAGACAAAAAAACTGAAAATAATACAGGTAAAAACTCAACTTGCAGCTATGTGGCTTTGGATAAAATAGAAAACAGCAACAGAATACTGGTCATGATACACTGAGCAAAATGATCACAGATAAAAGGTAAAGATAATCACTCTACAAGTAAATGTGCAATAACATTTGCAAAAAAGTATAATTGAAACTGATACTGACTTTCACACTCTACAATTATATGAATAAATTATTATGTTTTCAACAAATCAATAACAAACAAGGGTTGATACAGTATAAAAACATATAGAAAATGTATACAGGAATTTTTTTTACCACTTGGTGTATAATAATACTGCTTCACAAATGTAAAGAATGTATGAATGAATTGCATACCCAGACATCTAGGACAGTAGTTTTAACGATATATATATATATATATATATATATATATATATATATATATATATATATATATATATATATATATAAGATGTGGTTAACTCATTTAATGATTATATTTTTCTCACTTGACAAAATGCCAACTTACAGCCTTCTTATCAACCAAAACAAACTCCTCAAATATAATTAACACTACCTGTTCTTACTGAATGATATATTACAAGTAGAATGCAAGGAAAAGAAAGGTATGGTACTATACAACAACTATCTTTTACACACATCTAATACTAGCTACTTTAAACAGCTAGTACATCCATAAATAATAAAAGTATGATTGTAAATACATTTGTACATCATTACTTCATTGCTTATCCGGTAAAATATAAACATAAAAAAAATCATCTATTTCTCTCTCTTGTAATTTTGGGAAAAAAATAGCAACATTAAAAAATAAGCCATGATGCAGTAAATGAAAATAATATGTGTTAATTACAATCCTGAACTTGGAAAAAGACTTCATTTAAACATGTCTGATTTAAGACCTAAGACAAATACTATGTGACAGTTGTCATTTTTACAGATGTTTTACTATGTCAAATAATTCTATTAAAAAATGTACACTTCTTACTTTTTCTAATTTCCAAAATTTATTTTTTGCAAAAAAGTTACCTTGCTGAAATGAATGTCAGCAAATGCCAATTTTTAAATTTCCTGTTGTACTGTGAACATTAAAACCTAGCTGGGAAGCTAGTGAATAAAACAGTTTCCTTTAGGACCAGAGACTAGAATGGACACCCTATCTCTGCAAACTAGAACTGAGAAGATATTGACCAGTGCTCAGTTTCTTAAAAGTTATTATATATATTATTATTATAACCTGATATGTTGAACACTATTGTTATTATAACTTGGTATGGAGACTAAGTAATATTGATAGAAAACCAACCAGGCAGAAACTATTGCCATACTCAATCTGTAGTAAACTGTCATCTAACAAATATGAATTAATTTTTGGTACTGTTACATTTTTGAAAGGAAATCAATAATAAATTTCATGGATATTGTCACAAGATAAGTAAACATCAAACTGAGTGACAATTGGTGCAGAAACTACTGTGGGAGCTGCAAATACAGAAATCATTTACACTGAATACCTGACAGTTCAAAGTGAGGACCCTATCAAAAACCTAACTGTGTAAGGTGGGGGCCCTATCAAAAACCTAACTGTGTAAGGTGGGGGCCCTATCAAAAGCTGAACAATGCAAGGTGAGGGCCCTATCAATAGCCCGACAGTTCAAGTTGGGCACCCTAACAAAGCACAACTATTCCAGGTGGGGACCCTAATAAAAGTATTTCTTATCTTTAGCATGTTTTTTAAAGATATGACTGTACTGTATTACTAAAGTCAATACAGGGAAACAAGAAGATAGCTTTAGTCTAGTCATACATTTTCACAGATGAATATAAATCTGCCCAATAAACATTTATTCCAATGCAAGGTTTGTAAAAATATTAATATCAAAGAAGAGTTTTAAAACAGTCTTGTTGAATTTAAAAGCATCATAAAGCAATCATACTGAATAGTATAACTAATTTTAATTTCTGACCAGTTAAAGGCATAAAGCTAAATCAATATCCCCTCGCAAGTAATACAAAAAAGATGTGTACACCTATTTATAAACTGAAATGTTTAATACACTGTAATTAGAGTTGTATTAACTCTGTGAATAAAAGCAAACTGTTACACTTGAACAAATTAAAGTAGAATGGTTTTCTAGTGAGTCTATGGGTTCCACCAGGAAGTTATAAATCCACTACTGAAACATGTCTATGGACCAGATCTTGACACCAAGCTCAGAAGACATCCTTACCATTGGCTGATGTAATCTACTGACTGAAAAGAAAAAATTAATGTTCATGAAACTTTGATAAAATCAAACAACAGATGTAACAATCAGAAATTATTTTCACATAGGTTATGATTTTTTAAAGACACTGAAATACAATACAATTCTATTTGTTTATAGCCATCCCATATATTTAAGAAAATTATGTACTTTTTCGTGAAACACAGATGCTCCACCACAGTAAAGAGAAACTGACCTGAATTCAAGACCTGAATGTAGTGGTTGGACTAATGTATAGATGCATTTGCAGACAAGAGTAATGAAAAATTGACCAGAATGCAAGACTTGAATGTAGTGGCTCGACAAATTTACCAATGATTGGATAGACATAGGTAATACAATGTATCTACTGGTACTATATTCACTGTGGGACATAAAATGCTAAGACAAACTTCAAACCTCTGTTTTATAATACAGTTTACCAGTTTATACTGACCCAAGAAATTTATACTGACCCAAGAAGTTTATACTGTGACCCAAAAAGTTTAGAAAGAAACACATTATTCCTTCAAAATCTAAACATTTAGTTGAAACTTCATACTTTCAAAACAAGTTAATAATATATGACAATTTTTGGGTCATTTGTAGTTGTTCTGAAAGATCATATGAAAAAATTTCAAAATGTCAAAGTCTCTCTATTAGAGGTATGTGGGCCATGCCAGCAAGCAAACTTTTTTTTTTTATAATTAATTCACTTTGGTGAAAGAACAACATTTTTCATAACTAAGTGGGGTTTTTTGTGTCAGTTTACGTTGCAAATTATATTCCTACTAGAGGCATTATAGTGTGGCACTATGATAGTTTCATCTATACATGGAAGTTTTTTGATCTATTAAGAAAATTTAAGAGTGGAAAATTCAACTTAAGACAATGAATAAAGAAACATGAAAGGCATATCACTGTGACCTAATTTTGGCAGATTATGTTGGTTAACTGAACCTTTATAATATGATACTTACACTGTATCTGTTGGGTAATTTAGCAGAGTACTCCACTAACTGCTGCTGCCGAAGCTGCTGCCGGCGATACCTACAAATTGAAAGAAAACATTTGCTGATCATAGTGTGTTCCTTATGATAAATTGAAAATATATTCCAAAAAGTGATATACACTACTTTTCACTGCAAGTAGGGATCTGCAGTTTTGTAAAGGAAAGGGTAGATGATTATGGTGACTGATACAGTAAATAAGTAAAGGTATATTTTAAAGGAAGTCACTACTGATGACACAGAACACCCATCATTATAAAATTTATGACATTATTTGCTTGAAAAAAAAAGTATGACTAAGAGAGTTATGGTGTTGAAACAATGGTATGTGAAACCAACATTCAGCACCAAACATTGACATAATAGCCGTTAATCAATTTCTGCTCAAGTTAAATCAATATAAAACTGCATATAAACATTTCTTGAAATTCAATTACAATTAAAAAGATGGACACAAGTTGGTGCATCCAACAAAAGGGACCACAACTCTGTTAAATGATAAAGTAGATCGAATGCTGTGAAAATCAAATTGAGCTATGGTGTCATGGAGTTGCATACCAAATCTGGTTGAAATCCAACAGGAATTACGATAATTACTGCACAGAAAGGACCGTTGGTGAGTCTAAAATTCAGGATCCAAAACTCTAAATATCAAACATGTAATTCCAAGACACCGACAATCAAATTAATTTGATGTCTCATCAATATCAAGCTGTTTACCAAATTTGTTGGCAATTCAATGAAAGAGAGTTAATGTGAAGAAATGAATGACAATTTCTGGCCATAACTCTTCTAAGTGGCTATGGTTCTGCTTTACAGTTTTGAAACTTGCAGAGAGTTTAATTTTTAAAGAAACAGAATTTCCAGATTTTCCTTACTCAAAATTTGGGCTATTTAAACAAGACCTTGTAACTCTTAGGTATTGTTAATTCCCTCTATTTTGTGTATGATTGATGGATGTAATTTGGGTTGAAGAGTATACAGTTTGACCTTACTTCTGATCTACCCCTCTTGAAAGACTGCTGACTCCACTTGGTCATTTTTACTTCCTGGTCTTTAAAAGTAAATTGAGAAAAACACTAGCTGATAACTTTTTTATCTTTATATAGTCCACTTTTAGAAGGTAGTATTGCCTACTCTTGCAACTCATCTTCCATATTTTAATAACTTCTAAATTGTGTGTACCTTGGACTACTTCACGATCTTTTCTCGAGCACATGGTCTGCTGTATGTTTCAAGATAGTGAAAAATTTCCATAATTACCCAATTTCAGTCACAGTACATGAACATAGCATAGAGGCATGTTAACATTCTCTCTAGTGTGCACTTGCAAACAACTTCAACTTGCACATATCCCTCTCTCACAAGAACATAATAACTGTATGTATGTATGCATGTTTGTATGTAAATATGTATGTGCTTTGATGGCACATCAGCACAATACTAGCTATATGGTGCCAAATAAAGGTAAGTTGTAGAAATGAAAATATTAATAAATTGCAATTAAAATGAGTCCCTTGAACGACTGATGCACTGCTGTATAAAAAGAGTTTCCAGAATTCAAGACAAGACCATTTCTGATATTCTTGTGCAATAAGGTTTTCAAATTAGCTGCTGAAGTAGCCATACTGGATGAATGGTTCGCACCATGTTCCTTTAGGACAACCATTAGAAGAATTTTGGTTTTAAAAAAACAATGCCAATATGACCATCCATTCAAAAGAATCTGTGACATTATCTTCAATACTTTTATTGTGATAGCCATATTTAGATGTTTGTGTGACACCATTTTCATCTAGAATTAACTAGAGATCATAAGATGTCTTTCAGTGAAAATGTTGTATTAATATAGCCATTAGGTCTGCTGTGGCTACAACAAGATTCAAGGTGGCCATCATGGTGATCAAACTGTGTGTCAAATCAGCATCATTTTTATTCTGGACAAACTTTACACCATAAGAAGTCTTCCAGTGAAAACCCCATCTTGATGTGACTTTCCATTCAGGTGAAAAGAAGATTTTTCAGGATGGATGCCATGGTATCATATATGTGGTCAAATCAGCACCATTTTCAGTCAGGACCAACAAGATATTACAATTTTAGTCTTCTGGTGACAATCCCATGTGGATATGACTTTTTATTTCTGAGTAGCAATTTGAAGATGGCAGCCATGATGGCCGTAATAGATGCCATATTGGCACCATTTTCATTTAGTACTAAATATAAATCATAAGATGACTTCTAATGAAAACCTAATGTTTGATGTGACTTTCCATCTAGGAGGTGTAGTAATAAAATTTTCAAGATGGCTGCTGTTGTGGCCATATTGATGTCAGATTAGAACAAATTTTATTTAAGATCAACTAGACACCATAAAAATCTTCTGATGAAAACATCATGATGATATAACTTTTCATTCAGGATGAGAATCGATAATAAGATTTTCAAAATGTTTGCTTTGCTGTCCATACTGGATGTCAGAGAAGTAGCACCAACTAGACATCATTAAATGTTTTTGATTGAAAACGCCATCTTGATATTTTCATTTATTAAGGTGGAGTAGTAATAAAAATATTTTCAAGATGGCAGCAGTTGTTGCTATATTGTATGTCCAGGCAGCACCATTTTCATTTACATGTATGATCAACTATACATAAGAAGTCTTGTAGTAAAAACCCCATGACTATATGACTTTCCTTTCAGGATGAGTATTGATAACGGAATTTCAAGATGACTGCCATGGTAGCCATTGGAGCATTTTCACTTAAGATCAGCTAGACATTAATAGAAGTCATTAAGTGAAAACCTTACACTGATATAACCATCTTTTCAGGGGCCGTAGCAATTGAAAGATGGCCTCTGTAGCAGCTATTTTAGATTCTGAGCAGAAGCAATTTCATTTAGGAGCTTGGAATAAAAAAAAAATCTTCTGGTGAAAACGACATGCTGATATAAATTTTTCTGTTCTGAAGGAGTAGTGATAACAAGATTTTCAATCATTTCTCAGCCATAGGACAGAAAAAAATGAGCACTATTCAATGAAATTCTTCAGATCTTTGTGACTGTTTACCACCAAACACATACTGGCATGCTGATGGTGTGTCATAATGACATGATGCCAACTGCGAAATTTATGAGTGGTACCAACTGTATATGATCAATAAAAATGACTCCATACCAACTAGACAATGCAGGAACTTTTCACATGCCTGAATGCTTTCAAGACACTTTTTCATTCTGTGTAATTGGTCTGAGTATTCTTTCTTCCCTCTGAAATAAGACTGCTCCTATCTATTTTTGTCTGCACTAAACACCATCAGTTTAGATTTCTCATAATATACATCCATACCCTCAACTGAATTCTTGCACATCTTGAATTCAATGGCTTCTGTGATCAGTGTAATCTTGAATAGATCATGACTGAATCTGAAGCATCCCAAATCAATAGGAGATTTGAAAAACAATCTACTTGATGCATCCAGTTTCACAAAGTTTTTTCATCCATCAAGCTCTGGCAAGATAACTTCCAAATTTGGAATTAATAACCAATTGTACTCACTGCCACATCGAGCTTCTTTAAGTCTACTCAGACGCACATATTTCCATTTAATTTTACCATCAGCAAACACAAATGATTGGGTTCCATAAGCTTTTCAATAATGCCCTTATGAATCATCCTTTCTAAATCCTCTTTTACTGTTTCTTGATGTAGAAATGGAACTCTGTACTCACACCATGTGGTATCATGTATATTTCAGCTCTGTCTTTACAAGCTCACAAGCTCACATTTCAGCAGGTCCCTGTGTCCAGATATGACGATGTGAGTTTCTCCAACTCTGTAAATCAGTCCAAAAGAATATGCCATGCAGAGATGCATCAAACTGCTTGGTTTGGGTTTTTGCCTGCAGTCATGAAAACTCTACATCTGTAATACTCCCTCAGTATACCATCTCAGCAATAAAGTGGCCTTTACAAGGCAACCTACTGACCAAGCTTCTCAGATTCATAGTTGATTCCTGCAAGTGCAGCTTAACATAAAGTGAACTGCAAGTTGCCTCTGAAATGACAGTTGATCCAAGGTAAAAAGCATCATCATATCTCATACAGGGCCCTGGGTGGCATCGGGCCTGAAGTACTCACCTTTACAAATCACTTCCATCTCACCTGTCTGCATGGGTTGATTCTTGGGCTTGGCCAATGTGAGTATTTGAAAAAGTCTGCTGGTAGCTCCCCCTAGTTTGGTGGTTCTTACTGGGATTTTCTGGGGTTCTTCTTCCATCAGTTATACTGGACACTACGTAAAGCCTATCATATACTGAAAATGGCATTAAAACCCAGAACAACAACAAAAACACCAACATCTTGCTTCTGGCAGGTTTAAGCAAGCTTCTTCTTTTAGATTTAACAGAATCACCATGGTGATGGAATCTGACCCTCTCATGAATCACATCTGTTTGGCAAAAAATGTTCATAAAATTTCTCATTTTTAATCAGCTTATTAAGTTCCCAAGACAAAACAAATCATTGATATATATATATATATATATATATATATATATATATATATATATATATATATATATATATATATATATATATACTGGCCAAGTCTAAATTTTCTAGTGTTGGTAACTTGGGTATTTCCATCCATTTTCCTTCTCACTGAGAATTTTTTCTTCATTAAAGTTTCAAAAATGCCCAAATGCCCTTCGATGCCATTGCCACTTAATTGCCATCTCTTTGTGATCCCACTAGGATCTGTCCATACAACACATGACACCATGTCAAGGTTCCATCATGGCAACAAAAATATTAATAATATAATTAGGATGGATGGAAGGACAGATGGATGGATGAATGGACAGACCCAATTTATTACCCCCAGTGGGGGACAATAAAATTCATTCATATTATTGATACTACAGGTAATATGTCATATTCTGAATGACATTTAAAATCTCCATGAAATGACTCTTCCAAGAAACAATATCATCTGCTCAGCAGATCCACATAAATGTCTAAACATTTTCTACATCAAACAAGTACACAAATTTTGAGAGATGAACTGTAGAAATTTCTTATCAATAAGAACACTATATAGAATGAGGGAAGTGCAGAAACAAAATCTTCGTTCTAAATTGAGAACTTTAAAATATACTCAATACTAACCTGAAAGTTTGAGGTGTAAATAGGAGGTGAAGACCTGGGATTTTAAAGCTGTTCATTACACCAAATTGAATATGCAAATTGCCCATGCTTGAGGAAGACCCCTTTTAAAAAGGATCCCATATATCTTAGGTACTGTTAAAAGAACTTTTAATTCTCTTTATTTCAGTGTATGATAGATGTGTGTAATTTGGGTTATAAAGTATACAGCCTGGCCTTACTGCAGATGTGTACCTATCAAAAATTGCTAACTCTGCTTGGTCATTTTTGCTACCTGGACTTCAAGGGAAAAATTGCAAAAAATTGAGCTAATAACTTAGTATACTTTTTATATATTTTGTAATTCATTCATTGCACTTTCAGAAGCTATTATTGTCTAGACTGGCAAAATTCATTTTCCCTATTTTAATAAATGCTAAAGATAGTGTACTTTAGACTAATTCAGGCTGATTTTTCAAACACATGAGAACCGCCATATTGGTTAGCTGTGTGCTTAGATCATATACAATTTCCACAAGTACAATATCGAAAGAAATTTCAGCCACAATACATGAAAGTAACTTAAAAGTATGCCAACATTCTCTCCATGGTGCATGTTGTAAATGCAAACTTCATCTTACACATGTCACTCTCTCAGAAGTACATGATATGTGTAGAGTGCTCCTTTAGTGTTGAACTGGCACAATTTGTTTTATTTTTGTTTTTTTAAATGAGATATACTGAAAATCATGTTTTTCTAAACTTGATCATGTTGGGAATTTTGGGAGTAGAAAATCCTAATATTTGTATATGTGTCATAAGATGGTAAGTATGCATGTCAACATCAGCTGTATTGTGTAGAAATGTAAGCATTGGTGATAAATGGGGTGTTGGTACCTCTGTTGAGGAATAGGAATTAGCTATCTATAGCAGATCGGTGAAGATTTGTGGTTTCTGAGGAACTGACACCCCTATAAAAGAATAAGAACTACCTGTGGTTTCTGAGGAACTAATATGCCCATAGAAGAATAAGAACTACCTGTCAACTGCAGCTGCATTGTGTGGATTTGGTGAGGATTTGGGGATTCCTGGTGGACTGCCAACTTTTCTCATGAGATCCACCTCTCTATCATATGATGTGTTGTACTGTTTTTCTGTCCCTATCAGGTTGGGGTTTTCTCCTAGGTCTTGCTGAAAGGACTCCTATAATGATACAGGTAAATATTCTTGGAGTTCACCAATGGGTTATGCAAAGGACTATAAACAAAGTGCATGTTCTGGGATATTATGTTTGAATAAAAGTTTACTGTTATCAATGAGTGATTTCTGTGAATTTTGGGGATATCATCTGTCTGTCATTGTTCTTCAATTAGAATTTCTCACATAAACCTTAGCATTCTCTTTTCTTTTGACTGGAACTTCATATAGTTTGATTAAAACAAGTTGTACTACAATAGTACTGTATGTTATTTTGGGGGGAAAAAAAAGACTTTGCCATTGCTAAGGGACTATTGTTATGAATTATTATATGTAATTCATTGGTTTATAAAAAAATCTCTCTTTTATCTTTTCTACTTATAAAAATCTTCATAATTTCATCAGACCATGACAAGCATTCAGCATATAGTTGTAACCATATTAACAGTAACTTCTCCCATTTTAACTCTAATTTATTATTTTTAGTTCATGCAACCAGTTTTAAATTTCCTTACTTGAAAATTTTAATACCTAACTCAAAACAGGGTACCATTATTAAAACAATGAAAGTTAGAGATTGATTGAATGCTTGCAATTACCGCAACCTTCATTACATCATGGTGTCACCACACATAAAGATTTTTACTTGCACTAAATAAAATGCATCTCTAGTTTTAATCATAGGCACCAGTGCACCAAATTTCAATACTGTCACAAAAATGCAATAAAAAAGTCTCCAAAAACAATTGCAATAACAGTGCAGTAGCAGTTTGCTTTGATGTAAGTGACCATTAAATAGTGACATGTTTTACTCAGCAAAGGTAACTGGGCTAATATTATGTAGCAAAAGACCATATAAGAATTATTTGTTGTCTAACAATGAGATACCGACATTGCCTTTGGACAAAATTCCCTCTTTACTCAAGCCAGTTTCAGGGTATAAACAACTAACTGGCCTGGATTTCTGTCAGAAAACAAAAGACAAATCCACCAATTACATGTATAATGAAACTGAGTTGCCAAAACAACCAGCATGCCAAAATCCAAAGTGGAATTAAAACTCAAAACTAAAACTGATCAATCTTCACAGTCTATATTCATAATTTTAACCTATATTATGGTCATTCTTTAATGAACACACGACAGTTGTGTGAATATATGCAGGATATGTGCCCAATATATTTATAAATATTCATTAAAGGTGTGTAAAATAGCTTGTACAGAACAAAAAGTGTTTTATGTATTTTTGCTAACCACCAACATGAAAAATATTTCTTGTACCTTTTCATATAGTTTACATCACTTCGTAGGATCGCTTATATCGCTGAAAAATGGTAAATCTTGAGACTGTAAAACAAAGTAAATACAACAGCAATGGATGTATAGCTACAATGTGATCTGGAAGGATGAGATTTGGTAAAAAATAATAAATAAAGCAAAACCGCATCAAATCTTTTTTTACAAATAAACAAGGATGTATGTGATGCTAAGCACAATATATAAATACTGCACACTAAAATATGTCGCCTGGTAAAGTCTAAGTGGCCCATGAATTATGAAATTTGTATTTCATGTTGGTGAAATCAGAAAATATGCACACACAAAATTAATAATCTAAAAATAATCATAGTACATGTACATATAGTTTATAACAGTTTATTGACACTGTAATTGAACAAGAGCTGGTCACTGCTTCATGACATATGGCGATCATGCCAATTTTGTCTTGATAAT
Organism: Megalonaias nervosa; assembly: GCA_016617855.1. Lineage (NCBI taxonomy): Eukaryota > Metazoa > Mollusca > Bivalvia > Unionida > Unionidae > Megalonaias > Megalonaias nervosa. The sequence goes on from JAECUM010002352.1 coordinate 19,246, forward strand.
TTTGTGCCTATAAATATTGGAGCATTGAAAGCATTATATTTTTATGTGCATATAAGTGTTGGGCCACAAAAAGTTACTATTTTTCCTGATCCCAAGACTTACAGTCATTACAGTAATCACTAATGCTGTATATCAACAAGAGTACCATGAATTACATATTATACACCCACCCCATGTTTAACAGTCTTCTATGCAGGCATAGTACGACTTTATTTGTCTCGGTGAGCTTAACCTTTGGTCACAGCATGCAGTCTTGAACTAAACTTATACTGCAGAAACCATGTCCTTATTTGACAGACAATGACCTTTAGACTCCCCCCTCCCCTCCTGCCAATCTATAACTTTCATTTTTTGCCTTTGGTGCAAATCATCCACAATGTTTGCTCAAGAAATTTACTCTTGAACAAATGTTTTATGCAAAACCAACTTTTTTATTCACAGTGACTTTGAACTTTAACAAATTGATTTCAGATCTTCCATTCTTTAAATGCAAGCCCTCCATAAACTTTGGTCAAAATGCATGGTCTTGAAGTAAAATTATTATGCAAAAACCATTTTTCTTCTTTCAATCACAGTAACTTTTAGCTTTGACTTTTTTACCCCAAAATCAGTGTCTTTCTTACCCAACTTAAATCCACAAGTCTGGTGGAAGTACATGGCCAATAACTGAAATTGTTGTACAGAAACAATTTTTCATTTATCAGCTACTTTGACCTTGACCTTTGGCCTTTTGATCCCAAAATAAATATTATTCTCGTATATCAGTATCATATAAATCAAGTGAGTGGAAAGAAGGTTCTGATTGAAGATTAGGATACAAAGCTTAATACAGACATCATCTGGTGGTGATCCAAAACAAGCACAAACAATGCTGAAAACGATTCTTAACTAATATAGTTTGATTGCAGTTTATTCCAAGAATATTATTGGCCTTATGCAATCATTGTTGTAGAGGGGCACAAACATAAAAGGAAGGATTTCTTCCAATTAATGAAACATTATACATGTAATTTTCACAAACACTTGCAATTCAAATATTTTCCACAAATATCAAGACTATTGGTGTACCAGAAATTGTATTACTACTTTGAGTAGTAATACTTGGAAATTGTTTGGTATATCCAAAATTTATGTGATTACCCTCAGCAGTTTCTTCTTGTAGGCTTGCCTATCTATTATGCGCTGCTTGCGGATAGCCTCAAGGTGTTCTGCATTGCCAGAAGCTGCCATTTTACCTGTGGTGGCCTGTAGCAACAAACATATTGATGTTTATATAATGAAAATCATACCCATCTAAACATTTAGGAAAATTACATTTGGTTATGGGTGTGAATTCAGGCTATTGTTGTATGAACTACATTTGGTTATGGATGTGAATTCAGGCTATTGTTGTATGAACTACATTTGGTTATGCGTGTGAATTCAGGCTATTGTTGTATAAACTACATTTGGTTATGGGTGTGAATTCAGGCTATTATTGTATGAACTACATTTGGAAAGAACAAAAGAGCCAATTATAATTGGAACATAATGGTACAATATTTAATTATTCAAATTTACCTCAAGAATTCCACTTCAAAGGTAAAAAAGAAATTACAATAGGATACAACCCCTCACTCACTATGAAGTGTTAATTACACATGACACTTGAGAGAGTTGGGGAAGAGTGGCAGAGAAAGAATAATGGGGCATTTCTACCAGGAAATAATGAAAGAATGTCTGAATTGTTCTGAGTCACATAAATTCCAACACATACATGAAAAATTGAATTGCTAAGATTACACTCTCCAACCGCTTGCCAAGGAGTGTTTCTATACAAAACTCATGGGACCCAGATGTGTTAGCTTTTAAACTCTCCAATGATTTTTTTAATATCTCTTCCTAGTTGTGACTTTCTTTAAACCTCTGCATGTTTTTATAGAGTGGTCAAAGCCCTGATAAATGCAAGACATCACTAATATTCATAGCTTGTTCAGCTTCTCCATTCTTTTCTGATGTAAAGATCAGATCTATCACATAAAAGTTCAAGTTTTTTTGTCCAACAAGAAATTAAACTGCAAACACAACTGTGACATAATTTTTCTGTTGATTCAAATTTCCTTTGATTAAAGGTTAAAGCAAATAAGTAATGCAAATAAATAACAATATCAGTTCTATATTTAAAATTATAGCTCAAGTAAACAGATACATATACTCATTTCTCCTATTCTTGTGGGTTCCATAGTCTCATGAAATTGACTATTTCCATTCTAAATAGATAATTTCACCATCTGCCAGTTGTTGATAGTGGTAGCTTTTTATACAGAAGTGTTTGATCTTAACTAATAACAATTTCTTTCAAACCTGTTCCTTTTCTGGAAATAAACAAGAAAATAATGAATCAATAGAAAATTTATCACAGATCAACCTTCCATTTACCCCCTATCCAAATATACGCCTCCTACATTGGATACCTAGTGCCAAATCACATCCTGCTTGGCTGAATAAATTATCATTTTGATGATGGTTCACAGATTTGCAAACTGCATCATGTTTGACCTTGTGTACATATCACTCATTGACAAAAACATGATAGACAATAAAGGTCATCATATTGAAACCTTGATGTTGTCCCAGAATGTTGCTATCATGCATGACTATCTATTAATACAACTGATGATATGTGGTGGACTCATTATACCCAAAATTCAACTATTGAGAAGAAAGAGTGTTATCAGGTGTCCGCATTATCTCTTTAGCAAATAAATTGATAATTAATTGTTTAGACTCATAACAATTGTAAATATTTGACATTTTAAAGTTGGTAATTTTAAGTTTTCTGCTCTGCACAGGGATGTGGTAAGTTATTATTGACATTCTGTTCATTTCAAATCCTGATTTGGCCCCTGTACAATACATTATTTGCCAGGTGAATATGAAAATCTTGTTTAATAAGACTGCAGACACCATATGTTTCAATGGGCTTTGATTACTGCAAAAGTAGCGTCATTTACAATATTTCCTGAATACATGATTGGCAGTAAATGATAACTAAACAAGTGTGGCAACCTCCATTAGCAAGTAAAATTGTAGTCTTTATTTGCGGTTCAGTTTTTGTTTAGTACTTGTATACCATCCTACATACATAAAGCAATAATAGGCAGAATAAACTTTAGATAGTATTTTTGTTGCCATCAACCACAATAAATGTGTGTGTGTGTGTGTGTCAGGTTGGATTTTTAACATAGCTTTAACAATCTTTCAGTAATATCACTATGATATCTGCTGTGTGGCAGTTTATAGTGATGTCTAACAGTGGGGCATGATGCCAAAGACATGTAGCATCATGTTCCACCCAGCCACATTATTCTGACACCAGGCCAACTAGTCCTAACACTAACCTCTTAATGATGAGTGCCAAGCGAGGCAGCTGCTGGTACCATTGTTATAAGTCTTTGGTATGACTCGGTCGGGTTCGATCACGCAACCACCAGAATCCGAGGAGAACGCTCAAATAACTTAGGCCAACGGTGCAGTTAACCGCAAAAAAAAAATCAATGCATTAAATTAAATTCTTGCTGGCATGGCTATTATTTCAAGTTTTTTAAGTATTCTTGCAACTGCTGAAGTTTCCATGCAAATAAAACAAATACTGAATTGTGGAAAGTGGTTAAGCAATGCACTGGAATGTCGATCGATACCCATTTCACCCACTTTATCATTTATAAAGTCCGTATCAGCAAATTGTTTTAGCTCAGAAATTCATGCATACTGAGTTTATATCATTCAGATTTTAACACCTATCGTTCGGTTTTTAAACCTGTTGTATAGCATACATAAACACATTTAAATCAGCGGTTGTGAAGAGCATTTGGAGACCGGTCAGTCCATACCAATTGTCAAGAACATTCTGATACGATGAATATATGTGAAATTCGGTTTCTCGGAAAATATTGTTTCCTTGATGCTTTAATTTCGTGTTAGCCAATGTATGTATATATATATATATATATATATATATATATATATATATATATATATATATATATATATATATATATATATAAGAAAATTACTTACGATAAAAAGTTACTGCTTCTGGTTGCCTAGGAGGAAAGACGCCAACTAAATGTACCTTCGTATTAGAGAACTTAATAGTCAGGGGTCGGCTCAAAATGAAAATAATCTCAAAATTACGGACAATTTTGAATACCGGTCGATCTTTACAGTATTGTATAGTGTATGAAAGAAGAAATGTATACTGCATTAAAGAAACTAGTCAAATAATGTAGTGATTATATTTAAGAAGTAAGGCATTTATCATTTATACTGTTTATTTATACTTTCTGAAAGAATTCGGAGATTGCGTATTGAGTAGCTCACTAACTGAGAACACGCTCGTAAAATTTAATTTTGATCAACGAAATCCACGAACAAGAAATAAAACCAAAATATCACACTAATCAGTTCTAATTTTATCTTTCACGATTTGGCATAGTTGAGAGCTAATACGCTAACTTTTCTATTGACTTAATAGTGTTAATTAGCACACTAATAGAGCTATTGAATTAACAATATTAATTACCATGCTAATAGAACTATTGAATTAACAATATTAATTACCAATGCTAATAGAACTATTGAATTTATAGTATTAAATTTAGACCATTAATACAGCTACTGACTTAATAGTTTATTAGCACTCTGTTTGAACATACACACTACATACTCACTATATCACAGTTGTTGAGCTAGAACAATTGTGAAATTTAAATTAGTAGGATATTTTCCTACTCACAAGAAATTATCACACTGAACAAATTTAATTTTACCTCTGACTAAATTCTTCCAGTGCGCATGGGCTAAAAAAGTTAGAAATTAAATTAGGCGATGGCATACGTATTGGTTTCAGACAATTCTGTAAAAGAGTAAGCATGAAAAGATACAGTTTGGTTAGGGAAAAGAGTTTTCCACAAATAGTTATGGATTTATTGGTAACAGAAAACATAAATAAAAAAAGTATCTGTTGTGGTAAGGTTTAGTATAACCATGACGACTAGAATGCGAAAGTATTTTCACATAAAATTTACATAAAATAAAGAAAGAAAATAGAGAATACTTTATCAAAGCAAACTCAGCTAATTCCAGGATGTATCCTGCTCTACGATTTTTGCAATGTGACCAGTCAGGGTTAACCCTATCAGATATGGAATCATAATAAGTATGAATAGAAGAGATGAAACTTCAATTGTATAAAGTATATAAAGATAGACAACTACTTAAGGATTTGTTTGATATTTTAAGTCTGAAAGTGCATTCAAATATGATATAAATATTATGAATTTAATTGCGCTCAATCGCCTACTTAATACAAGTTAAACACATTTAATTAAGAAATCAGGCTAATATACAATTTGTATAAAACCTACCTACTGTGGATCAAAATTTTCTTTCCTATCTAATACATAGATTTTACGTAAACATCAAACGTGTTGCTTACTCGTTAGAAGGTAAACATATTCTTATTTTCACGGTTTAGAAAGAAATCTGACAATATATTCCTACGAAAACAAATTTCTTCACAAGTTTCAGGGATTGAAAAAGGGGTATGGTCTATTTTTACATACAGCTTAGCCTGAACATAAGAGTATTGGCAATCTTCAAAGATTCAACATTAATTACTTGCTGTCGGTATGTTTGTATTGAATTCTTATCCATTCAAGATGAACTTTGTAAAGTGAGTAATCAGCTGATGTTGTTAAATAATAATCAAATTCCATTCCTTATTTTGACGAGGCCAGTTTTGATTACTTTCGCCTGTGATGTAGCAAGTATTATGATTGGTTTAAGGTGGTGGTCTACAGTTTCGTATTTTGCATTGGAATTTTAAAGAAAAAGAATTTCCTGGGTTTCCTAACTGGTTATACTGGCTATTGAAAAAGACATTGCATATCATAAGTATTGTTCAAAGAACCTTTAATTCTCTTTATTTTGGTGTATAATTAATGAATGTAATATGAGTTATGGAATATACAACTTGGACTTACTTCAGATGTGCATCTTTTAAAAAACGGCTGGCTGCGCTTGGTCATTTTCACTTGTGGACTTAAAAGGTAAATTGTGAAGAAAAGAGCAGATAGTTTTTTTGACATTTTATATATTTGATAATTCATTCACTTCATTCATTACACTTTCAGAAGCTGGTATTGTCTAGTCCGGCAAAATTTATTTTCCCTATTTTAATAACTGCTACAGATAGTATACTTGCGACTAATTCAGGTTAATTTTTTTTTTTTAGCACGAGGGAGCAGTCGTTTCAGTTATCTGTGTGCTTAGATCATGTACAATTTCCGCAAGTACAATATCCAAAGAAATTTCAGCCACAGCACTGACATACCCAAAAGGGGGCAATGGGGGCGAATCGCCCCAGGCGGCACTTCTGTCGGGATGGGGATAAAAAGAAAAAAGAAAAGAGGAAAAAGAAAGAAAAAGAAAAAGAAAAAGAAAGAGGGGGTAAAGGATTATACAATTTTGAAAATTTTGTGATGCCGCCCTTAGTGATTCCGCGGCATTTCGGACCTCCTCCCCGAACGGCGTTTTACTTACGTACGCCACTGAGCCACAGTACATGAAAGAAACATAGATATATGCCAATAGTCTCTCCACTGTGCAGTGGCGTCACTGGGGGGGGGGGGGGCGGAACGCACCGGGTGACAATATCAGAGGGGGTGACACCAAAATGATTGTCTATAAAATTTTTGAATTTTTGTGCGGGAATAAGGTCCATGGAGGTGACACCATGAGTTACCGCACATGACTGTCTATAAAATGTTTGAATTTTGTGCAGGAAGGAGGTCCATGGGGGTGACACCATGAGTAACCGCACTGGGTGACACCAACCCTAGTGACGCCACTGTCACTGTGCATGTTGTAAATGTAAACATCATCTTACACCCCACTCACTCAGAAGTTCATAATATCTGTAGAACGCCATCTGTTGGTACTATGGCGATTATAAAAGCCGTGTGAAAACGTTCAAGGCGGTGAAGATTCAATTTTATTTCGTAGAGTTCAGCTAGACGTTTCCGTTTCCATCTGTATTTGCAGAGATTTGTATGAGGTTTGTAGTGATTGCCTCTTATTCTACTGTAAGAACGTTGGTGTAATTATCTGTTTTGACTGCACTTTCGACGTGTAAAATATCGAAGACAGTCTGAGTAGAAATGACAATAAAATGGCATATCAACTAGTGAAAGATCTCACAACCAATAAACAAGGGAAAACTATCACCATCCAAGACAAAGCAGGAAAATGCCTCACAGAAGATCAAGAGATCCTCAAGCAATGGACAGAATACTGCTCAGAATTGTACAATCATAAGACCCAAAGAGATTCAGCAGTACTAAATTGCCCTCAGGCAGAAGAAATTCATGAAAATCTCATTCTTTGTGAAGAAGTAGAAATTGCAGTTAGATCACTAAAGAAAGGAAAGTCAGCCGTCATTGACAATATACTAGCAGAGCTCATTTCAAGCAGGAGGAGGAGAGATAGTGACAGTCCTAACAATAATCTGCAACAAGATATGGCAGACAGGAGAATGACCCACCACATGGACTCAATCCTTGGTCATCGTGCTCCCCCAAGAAAGGAAACCTACAGCTATGCCAAAACTACAGAACCATTAGTTTGATCAGTCACCCGAGCAAAGTCATGCTGAAGATAATTCTCAGCAGACTAAAGCCTCAAGCAGAGAAAATTATTGCTGAACAGCAGGCAGGCTTCCGAGCAGGAAGGAGCACCACAGAACAAATCTTCAGTCTCAGACTCCTTTGCAAGAAATACCTTCAGCATCAGCAGAATCTATACCACGTCTTTATAGATTTCAAAAATGCCTTTGATAGGGTATGGCGTGCAGCCTTATGGGCAACTATGAGGAAGTACAACATCAGTTCAAACCTGGTGCAGGTTGTTGAGCACCTCTATGACAAAGCCACCAGTGCTCATCAATGGCAGCAGAAGAGACTGGTTTCGAACAACAGTTGAAGTCAGACAGGGATATATACTGTCACCTACACTCTTCAACATTTTCCTGGAAATGATCATGGAGGATGCCTTGCATGACCGCAAGGGCACTGTCAGCATCGGAGGAAGAACAATCACCAACCTTCGCTTCGCAGATGATGTTGATGGTTTAGCAAGAGAAAAAAACTGGCTGACTTGGTTGAGCGACTTGGTTGAGCGCCTCGACACAACCTCCCCGCATATGGTATGGAGATTAGCGCCGAAAAAACCAAACTGATGACAAACAACACCAAATGGCATCAGTGCAGAAATAAAGGTCAGTGGACAGAAGTTGGAAAGAGTCACAAGCTTCAAGTACTTGGGATCAATTATCACAGATGAGGCCTCCAATCCAGAACAACTTTGCAGAATTGCCCAGACAACAGCAGCAATAACAAGGTTGAGACCAATATGGAAAGATACCAACATTGCTTTTGGTTCCAAAATAAGGCTGATGCGCTCGATTGTCATATCCATCTTTCTGTATGCTTGTGAAACATGGACGCTCACATCAGATCTACAAAGGATTCAAACATTCGAAATTAGATCCTACCGCAAGATCTTGGGCATCTCATACATTGACGATGTAACCAACGAAGAAGTCCACAACAGGATCCATCGAGCCATCGGATCTTATGAAGACCTCTTGACCACTGTAAAAAAGCTCAAACTGAAGAGGTACGGTCATGTCTCAAGATCATCTGGACTGGCAAAAACAATCTTGCAAGGCACAGTGCGCGGGTGCAGAAGAAGAGGCTGACAGAAAAAGAGGTGGGAAGACAACATTAAGGAGTGGACAGGCATGGGATTTGGAGATTCCCAAAAGGCAGTAGAGAACAGGGAAAGATGGAGAGAATACTGTGGCGCCCCAACGACCTCTTGGGTTAAGGGATTGATGATGATGATGATGATGATGATGATGATGATGATTCGACGTGTAGTATCGTGCGTCTTTAGCACCTTCTACCTTTGGCCAGAATATACGGTGTACCTTCAGGCGGCAAAACTTAAATGCACCTTTACTTGTGTATCTCATGTTTGCGCCTTCTGTCACTGTCATGACTAGAACCTCTGCATGGCAATTTCTATAATATTTATGGTGCAAATCGTAAGCGCGAAACCCATTCAATGGAGACAGCAACTGCTATTCGAGCACACTAAATAATATAATGTCATCTACTCCGGCCTTAAAATGTCAGCTTTCAATCTATGTACTAAACAAAATATCTAATTAATCCTTTGTAATTGTCCTTACCGCTACAGTTTCTGATTATTGTAAATTTTGCTTAAATATCTTGATTTCAATATATTCTAATCATATCTATATATACTAGTAACTGCTTGTCGCCTTAATAAAGTTATTCGTAAGTTTTCAGTTTTTGATCGTTGGTTCTAATCATATGACCGACAAACCTGTAACCACAATCTGAGTCTGCTCAGAGTAGACTCTGACCGAAGTTTACAGTATCTAGGGAAACATGTAACCGCCATTGAGTCTGCTCAAAGTAGACTCAGACCGGGTTTTATTGTATATAGGAAAACACGTAATCGCCATTGAGTCTGCATGGCTTTTCATATTTAAGATCGTTAGAGATTATAAATATTTTCATTGTTGTATATGGTCCCTATATTGGAATACAAATATCTATTTTTCAATAATAATTTCAACAGATTCTTTTGTTAATGAAACGGCTTTGCTAAGTGTAAATAGAGTTGTAGGAATGATGGCTGTAATAGGTAATATCAGATTTGTCAAATTTATATATAAATTTTGCAAAATAAGATTTTTACGAAATGAAACCATGATTGAAGTCCATATTCAATTGTTCAACTCGACAGGGTAAAATACATCATTTACAGTTTTTATACAACCCCTATCGTTATACGTTTTAGCAGGCTCGTTGACAAACACTTCCGGGTGACCCAGACGGAAGGCGACTGAAATCCCGAAATGCAATTTAATGGCAGACAAACATTAAATCAACTCCTGGAAACAAAATTGTTCTGTTACATGAAAACCCCGAGAAGATTCTACCTGGAAAGAATCTAGATACCTCGGTAATTATTCAATACTGAGTGTGTTAATTGAAACGCACCCGCAGTAGCACACTGCTGATGGTCGACAGTAGCTGTTTCCATTGTTTTGATTTTACTAACTTCTGCTGAGTGATAACAAACGTACAACGCTTTGTTTTAGCTAAAAATGTATGGTTGAAGACTTGCGGTCAAAAGCTCTTTCTCGGGTGAAAAAGTAATGTCAATTTCGATCGCATGTAGTAAAGTATAAATATAGATAGGTACCTTGTCATGGTTCAACACAATTTAATTTCCCGATTAGGACATTGAAGTTGTGTGTGTACATGCAAGCATGCGCGCGCGCGCACACACACACACACACACACACCAACCTCTGAACTGAAACAATAGTTATTTTAGTAATGCATATATATATATATATATATATATATATATATATATATATATATATGTGTGTGTCAATAACATATTCCCTTGTACTCTTCGCATGCTTTCAGAATAATCCTCTTGTTCCATGTACGTGTACTACATCACTTGTTTGTTTCACTTTACATGAATCAGCTTCTTCCTGTTACACTGCTTACATGTAAAAAAACAAACATGTGCTTATTATTATATATCAGTCAATCTATTTCATGGCAAAAGTCATCCTGAAAAGTATAGGTCAGTTAACTAATTGGAATGTTCAGTTCAGCATGTCAAGTATGTTACAGGTGGTTTCCTATTTCGACAGACATGGTACACACATATGTGCCATATGTACCAGAATTAAATTCCTCCCTTCATTATTTTTTTGCTAGTGTGCTTCACAAAGTAAAAGTCGGTCAACCTTTGTTTGCTTGCTTTGTTCCTAAATTGCCTTAAAAAATTTGTCACACTTTAACACTATTCCAACAACTGAAATAATCATGCTTTCCATTATATCTATATATCTATATATATATATATATATATATATATATATATATATATATATATATGGGGTAAAATCAGACTTCAGTGAAACATTGGTGCTGTTCACAAACATGTCAATAATCTTTAATACAGATGGCTTAAGCACTCTTATTCAAGGCAATGATATGTAATAACTTTTGTTTGCCGGCATGCATCTAGCATCTGTTTGATTTACCTATATTGAGGTGTTCCACTTTGTGATCTTTCCTACCTATGCAAATTAACACAATGGACTCACCCACTGCAGTCTTGAAATGTACCACACTAGCTATTGTGAGCCAGTTAAGTAAACCATGCAAAGGTGATTTTTACCTGGCCTGTTTACCTTTTAATTGCCTTTATTGAAACTGCCCAAAGTTTTACATTGGCTCCAATTATGACTGCTTACTGTTTATACATGCTATGAGCATGTACTGAAGTGTTTATTTTTCATTCTTTTTTTGAAGATTACTGAAAATTGTATTTTTTCAAAGACATCTGTATCAGGGGTTTTGGGAGTATAATTTATGTTTTTAGCATGATATGCGGTGTTAAAGCAGGTAAACATCTTGAAAATAAATTTTCTGCATTTTATCAATGTGACTGAGGCTTTCTCTGGTAAATGAGACTTTTTTTATAAGCCTTATGGGCTGCTCACTTAGAATACAGGAGGGGCCTGATCTGAACTTGGCCTGATTGTCAGGCAATCAGATTTTTTGAGCAATGACATAATCTGGTTTTTTTGTTCATCCTTTGAGTTTGAAGATGACCGTGAGTCCCATACTTGGGTTCAGTTACTTTCGTCAGTTAAAATTACTATGTGCTTGCAGATGTCAAGTACTTGAAGTTATGAATGCTCAGTTACAATTACAATTATTTTTGTCAGTTTCAGATAGAATTACTTTTTCCTTATAATGAGACACAAGAAAAGACATTTTTGGTTTGAGTATTTTATGCATCTGTTATACCATAAATATATATTATAAGTAAACATAAATGTATTGCCATGAAAATGATTATATTTGACATAATTTATAAGAAATATTATTGTTAACCAGTTACATAAAATACTGATTGCATCTGTGAATCTTTAAATTTTCAAAATGCTCATCTGACAGCCTGCATCGTTCTGGCCTAAAGATCTTGTCGTTGATTGAGAAGAGTCACTGTACTGGAGCTGATGAGGTGGGGATCAACAGATAATATATGGCTAATGTCACTATCCCTCGAAAAGTCTCCTTATTATCTTTCCAGTATGTCAGTGGGTCACAGTCATCATCAATGGAGCCAACCGAGAGGTAAAGTTGACTTGTAATTGAGCTATTACACAAATCTAGACCTTCATTTACAAATACAGTTACAATTACATCATATCTATGATGTTCAATTACATGAATTACATTGTAACTGAAACCATGTCTGACCATGACATCACTAACTGGTTTGGTTTCTGCGAGAATGTTATGGTTGATCAAGCAAATTTGTGCTCTGAACTGTCTGTGGCACACTTTGGCAGTAGACTCCACTTGGGTTTGCTGGACTGATTCAATGGAGGACATGTTGCAGTTCTGAAACCTGTCTCTACACTTTTCCTCAGTTCAAAGTCTGTAACTCCAGTATGGATTAGACTTTGCCAGGTGGAGTGATCTTGTGTGTGATCTTCCCAAGACTTGGGCTCATTGTTTGCAGAACAACAGCCCCTTGAATTTACTGTTCTGTATTCTGCACCTGTTCCTGAAGGCTTGGACATGCAATGATGCCACAGCTTCCTTTATGTCAGGGATGTATTAGACGTTGACTGAGCAGTGCACATGTTCATCTTGAGACCAAAGACCCACTTGGGGAATGACAATATCGTGCATGGGTACAATGTATGATGCAGATATATGATTCTTGACAGCAGAATGGACAGTAAGCACACAACTGCCATTCACATGATTGTTATGGCTGGCAAATAATTTTTTATTCAAATCTCTCACCAAAGGCTGGGATGAGGACAAATGGACGATAGTGGACACGTTCAATCCGGTGTGGGTGAATAAGGGTGGGGTGATGGCAATCATGCATAACACTTGGCCTGGGCTTTTCATTGGCATTGACAGGCCTGACTGATAATAATTATTTGGTGACAGCAGTGGTATACGGTCTGTACAAAGGGCAAAAGGTCAACCCCAAAAACCTGGCTCCCTTCCAAAGAGATGGTGGCTTTAAAGGAGACCAGAAATCAATGGAAATATAGAATAATAATAATAGCACTATAGAAGAAAACATTATTCTGAAGTACCATCTGTGACCATATTGCCAATATTTAAATATTGGCATATCTTCAAGGAGATGAATTTCCTTGACCTTGTATGGAAAATTTCCACGCCTATTCGGTTACGTTTATGATGTGACGTCATATTAGCGACTCCAGCATCTCGACTGGCAATTGCCAGAGTAAAAGACAGTGCTGTTTTGCATTGCTTATGGGTATTGTAGCACATTAAGAAAAGGCTGTAGACAACATTTTTTTTTTTTTCCAAAAGATAAAGACATAATGAAAGTATGGATACATTATTGCAAGCAAGTCGATTTCAATGCAACACCATACAGCACTCTGTACTCATTACATTTCTCAAAGGAATGTTATGAGAGAGATCTGAAAAAATGGCAGCTCTAGGATATGTAAATGCTAGACCTAGACTAAAAGTTGGCGCTGTTCCTGACATACCATTGGATATTTTAAATCCTGGGAAAAGTGTTAAACGTGTGAGTTACGAAAATAGGCAGAAGGCCTAGTAAGTGACCACAAAATGCAACAATCAATTCACAGATCTTTTATCTACACCATCAGTGCTAAAAAAATCTGATAGCTCGACACCTGGGGCCCCTCTAATTTTAGTTCGGGCCCATCCTGTATTCAAATTGAGGTGCCCGTCGGGCTTGTGGAAAAAAAATTTGTTTGCCTGAGGAAACTTTGATCGCGCTGACGAAGTGAGTAAATGTATTTTCAAGATGTTGACACACATGCCTTAACACGGCACAATCTAAATCAAACCATCACTGTCCTAGGTGAAATTGAGATCTGATTTTAATCAAATGGAAGCTTTGCTAAAAATAAGATTTTAAAGCCCTGACATGGTCTTGTTTCGAGAAAACACAATTTTCAGTAATCTTTAAAAAAAAAAAAAAAAAAAATTTAAAAAAAATTTTAAAAAAAAAACCTTTCAGTCTATGCATGTTACATGTAGTATGTATAAACGGTAATCTGTAATGATTGGAACTGATAAAAAACTATCCCATGGGCAGTTTAAATAGCAGCAATTAAAAGAAAAGAGGTCAGGTATAAAATCAAAGTTTCACATTAACTGGCTGACAGTAGAATTGGGAGGGGAGGTGACTATTGACCTCACCCCCTTGCCCCAATGTGCCCATGGGACGTGCCATTTCTCCCTTATTATCCCCCAGGACAAGCCCCCTTTTTTCATATTCTGGTCAGCTGTGGCTAAACTGCAAAATAGCTGAAGTTTTGACTTAAGTAAACAAGAAATAAAACCAGTGTGACTAATTAACAGTTAATCCTTATCCCTGCATTTATCTTGTGACAAGGGACTGCTCTGGTGGCCTAGTGGTTAGAGAGTCCACCTCAGATGCGGGAGGTTGTGGGTTCGATCCCTGGCCGAGTCATACCAAAGACTTATAAAAATGGTACTAACAGCTGCCTCGCTTTGCACTCAGCATTAAGAGGTTAGTGTTAGGACTGGTCGATCTGGTGTCAGGATAATGTGACTGGGTGGGACATCATGCTACATGTCTGTGGCATGATGCCCCAGTGCCAGACGTCACAATAAACTGCCACACTGCAGACATTGTAGTGATATGACTGAAAAATTGTTAAAGCTAAGTTAAAAAATCCAAATCACACATCACATCTTGTGACAAGGACTGCCCTTTGGACATACTTTAAAGAAACCATGTTCGACAGTGTGTGTATGAAAGCACCAGCAATTGATTGGCAAATAAACAATGTCCTATTTTGTTGTAACTTACGATGCCTGGGACTTCATATTAACAGTTCAAATCTGCAGTCACAAGTTACTGTACATGTGACAACTGTTTTTCCCACATTTTATGTCCCACCTTATTTCCTTAGGCATGTAACATAGTGTTACTGAATAAAATATTTATTCTGAATTAGTTCATTGGGGGCACATATACTGCATGGTGTATTTGTTTTATTCCTTCTTTTAATTGAATCATAGTAATTAAACTTTACATATACGGTAGAGGAATGCCAGGTGTTAACAGGCCTAGTTTCTTTGGCGGAAATAGAGATGCAGTTTTGTTTGCAGAGAAAATTACACAGCATTCACAGTGATCATTTGTGGGATTTAAGCTAAATGGTGACATTCTCATTTTTGTAAATTTTATATTTTACTATAGGACAGTTGTATTGGTTTTAAAAAATCTGAAAGTTACGTGAATAATGTTTAATTGTAGCATTCTATTTACTGAAGAAAAACTGTTGTGTGATATTAATTATTTCGTCCAGTGCAGGATTTAGATATAGCGAGCCCTAAGCTATGGGAAGCTGTAGAGGTCCGATTTGGTATAAAATAAATTTGAGAGGCCTCTTCAGACTGTGAGTTCAGACTGTGAATCCCTAAGCTGTAGCTTGTTTAACTTATGCCTGAATCCAGCACTGATTTTGTCACTACAGTATTCACAAGTGATAAAATAGAATATGGCATCTGTGGATTGCATACGTTATAAAATATTCTTTGAGCACTTACCAGTACAGTACATAAACTATTATACCAGACATATATATATTATCAGATTTGTCAATGCACTTACTGTAGCCTGCATATAAAATACACTGTAATTGAATCATAAGAAGGAAGCTTCTAAATGTTTAAATTAATTACTTATGATTTCTACTTTGCAGATTTATTTGTGGGTTTTTTTTTAATTGAAAAACTAATGCTTAAGTTACGACCGATGAAAACCGTTCTCAATGCCTTTTACACCTCCCTGGTAATGGATATTGTTTCACATACAAGTAGGCCCCCATTCTAGTCTCATCGCCCAAAATTCAGTATTATCTCTCAGTGTGTCAGTGTTGGATGTATATTTTTAAGATATTAGTCCTTAGGTGGTGTGTGTGTATGTTGGGGGTAGGTAATGAATATGTCATTTACATATAATACGATTGAACCTCATCCTTCCTAAATGAATTTATTGCATTGTGGTAAATTTTTTATTTTTACGTTGGGCACCATCACTTAATCCTTATCACATTTTTGCACAGCACACAATGTATACGTATTTATTTTAAAATTACGTTCCTTTTATGAATTCCAAAATATGAAATATGAGCACCTTCTTACTGTTGTACTTTTCTACTTTCAGGTCTTAAACACATTGTTAACACACAATTCAACAGATTAGTTATGAGAATGTCTCGGAAGCAGATTCAACTTTTGAATGTGCAATCCAAATCTGGTCTCCTCCTGTCTTTCTCGCTTGCCATGTTTCTGTTTGCATTCGAGGACTGGCTAGTATTGCGTCATGGGACCATGTGATCTGTTGTCTCATCAAAACTCGGAAAAACTCTGCAATTTGTGGAATCATGGTATCTTTCACGCAATATAATCATTACCTGCGTACAATATTGAATTTATGAACATATCAGTCTAATTAAAATTTGTAGAGAATTACATACATAAAAGGAAAAGTTTTATTTCTGGTCTCCTTTAAATATATTGTGCAGCTGCTGATGGAACATTTTGAAAATGCCACCAGAAAAAAAAGTTGGACAGATGCTCACCACAAGCAGCTGGAGGAGTGGGAAGCTTGGGTCCACAAAAAAAACTGAGCAGCTGTGAATGATGTGGCCAGCCTAGAAATAATCTCAAAGTATGTAATCATCCTATGTGACATTGGCAACACCTATCATAATAGAAAGTAGTGTTGCTCAAGTGAGGGGACAATGGAGCTCATCATCCACAATGGTTGTGTTTGGCTGGCAACCTTCTGTTTTGTGAAAGTGTACAAGATAGCATTTTATGAGGGTGGCCATCCTGTAGGTTGCAGCCAAAAAGTAATGTGGGTTATTATCATTGAAGCTGAAAAGATTATCGGGATGCGTAGCAAGTATGCAGATAACCCAGAGGAGCTGGTGGCCAAAGTCTTTAGAAGCCTTGATCACAGCTAGTGCAGTGAGCAAGCAAAATGGCTGGAAATTCATGTACCCATCCATGCTGGAGGATTTATAGCTAGCATGCATATAGAGTTTGGGCACAGATGGCTTTGGAACACCCAAGAGAGCTATAATGTGAATGAAATTGTAAGCCTTGATAATGCTACTTGCTGTCAATGGAAGTTTTATGGGAATAGTTGATTGCGTCCCCTACTTCCAATGGTTTGGCCATCAATGACACATGGCTTTTAATGGGCAGGTGTGTTTATGGTTATCAACATAGCAGTATATCATTTGAACATCATGAAAAGCATCTTCTGGATACACCTGTTTCTCTTCTATACCATCCACTGGATAGCAATGCTGAAATGTAATTGTTGCCATTCCAGTCATGCAGGAGCAGTGGTGTTTGTGCTAAACAACATTGACATGGTCACTGTTGTTCCTGTTAAGTTGGCTGTAGGATCACAGTCATTTCCATATTTAGTCATAAAAGAAAATGATGCCAGTTTTACATCTAATATGGCTGCCATGGTGGTCATTTTGAAAATCTTGTTATTGATACACATCTTAAAAGGATATCAGTTTGGATTTTTCACCAGAAGATTTTATATTATGTTTAAATGATACCAAAGGCAAATAATCTTGATCTGATATGTCTGTCACATTGACCACCTTTAAAATTTTGTGATCAGTACTTCTCCTTAATGGTTGGATGTATGTACATGGGGTTTTCACTAAAATTCTTTTTATAATGTCTAAATCAGTTTGAAACTGTAAGTGACCCTGTTGGTCTAACGGGGAATTAATGGTGGACATCTCTGTGTCTGGGAAGTACCACTTTATTAGATTGCCTGTTTTCGTACCAGTTGGTAAATATATTCAGAAAAATATACAATATTCATAAAAAGCAAAGTCTAAATATTATCTTATTGAAGATATAGCTTTGAAATGCAGTTGTGTAGGTCAGAAACATAAGGGACATGCCATGTTGTGGAATTCACAAGAAGCATTTTAAGGTCAAAGTTGTCATCTGCCATTACTAAACTGTGTGAAATTACATAAAAAGCAGAGCAAATACTATTTAACCAATGAGTAACATTACCAAAAGCATGTAGACAAATAATAAAACCTTATATTTGCAGTCTTTTCAATGGACCGTTGTAATGAAGCTATAAAGTGTCCATTAAGGTCGATAATAAGAATGGTGCCAATCTGACATCCAGTATGTCTGCCATGGCAGCCATCTTGTTAACATTGTTGCTATTTTAACTAAATGGAGAGTCATACAATGGGGTTTTCATCAGAATACTTCTTACTGTTGTCATGATGGTCCTGAATAAAAATGGATAGGCAAGATAGTCATTTCAGCAAGGGATTTTCCCTGAAAGACTTCTTATGATGTCTAGTTGTTCCTAAATAAAAATGGGGGCCATGGTGGCCAACTTGAATGTTTAATGAACAGAGTTTCACTGACAGCTGGTTGTAAGTAATTAGAGCATGGGAATTCATCAGTTTGTACATTTTTACAATTTTGTTTTTCTTTAATTTTTCAGTTCACAGATAAACTGATTGACAACTAAAATGGGAAGTTCATCCTCAAAATTTCGAAAATATCTCCAGAATGGGGATGAAGTTGCTGCTATGAATCTCTATAACAACCAAAGTGACCTTCGAAAAGCTCTCGATCCCAACTGTTCCTATGGCGACAGTCACCAGCATGAGACACCTCTTCACTATGCAGCTCGCCATGGCATGAAAAGCTTGATACGGTAAGCTGGATTTTTAAAACAAGCAGTTAATTTAAAATAGAAGGAACACATTGAAATGGTTTGTCTAAATTGTCAAAATGTACAATGGTTGACCTGAAATTAAGTCTAATAAGTTTTTTACATAAACCACTTTGCATTGATATATAGAATACATGATAACAACAATGTTCATCTTTATTTGAAGCTTATCAAGAGAAGTTTATGGGCATGTCTGGCTCAAAAGAAGACTAGTATGTATATTTTTTGCCTTAGAAGATAATATGAAATATTTCATATCTTTCAGAATATTTCTGCATGAACATGGAGGTAACCCTAATAAGACCAATGCTCATAAGGAAACGTCGGTGCACTGTGTCTGCATGGAGAAGAACTATCAGTATTATCCAGTCCAGAGGCGCCGTTTTGAATGTCTTTTGTTGTTTCTCCACTGGAGAGGGACTATATTGAAAGATGGGGACGAGGAAAAAGTGGACATCGCAGCTGCAGATGAGGTAGATTCTAGGCTGAAAGTATATTCTCAAGCAAAATGTTGACATTCTTGTGAAGCATAGACCCATATCTGCTGTCATATACAATGCATCATTTACATTTTTTCTTGAAATTGTAAATAGAATGAAGTCCTTAATATGCAAGCACCTTATGAAGGGATTTTTTTTTTTATTGAACATATTAAGTTCTCAGGATTTCACATGTACCCCTACATCACCTTCTGACCAGGTGTATTGCCTTAAAATTATTTTCCATCCTGATCTTTACATATATTCCCATATTTAGAAACAAAACACACATACATGCACACACACAGATGCGTTGTCACAAATATTGCCCTCAAAGAATCACTCATTTGCAAACCTCAAGGTATTTTAAATTTCCTGTATGTTTGATGTGACAGTAATGAAAAACTAAGGAATCAAACAAAAAGTTAACAAAAGGGTCCACGTTTTCCTAAACTCATCACTTCTGTTATTCACTTTGGCAACATATTTTTCCTGCCTTTTATATGATAAAACACCATTTTTATAATAGGTAGGGTTTGGGAGTTTTTATGTACAATGTGATCTGTATGTGTCACACACTTTGCATGGACAATTACGAAGTTGATGAAATCGTCAGAGCTGCTATTTCTTATTCAGACATCTTTATGGGTAACTTTAAAATTTGGATTGTAAGTTTGGATCCATTCCACAAATAATTTCCATAAATGTTCAGTAACTGGACAGTCATAGAATAAGCGCTGAATTTGTTTTATTTCCTCCTTGCAGAAGATGCATTAATCATTATCACTTAATCTTTTCAAGAATTTGTTTGTGGCAGTATTTTTATATAGTAATCTAAAATTAAAGCTAATGAGTTTTGTGTCTTTTGTACAGAGTTTAACTAAAACAGAAGAGTTTGTCCATTCATTTGCACCAATTGTACACCTTATCTGCCTGGACCAAGTTTCATGTTTACTATTTGGATTTTGTATCTTGCTTCTTATCTGATCATTAATAAATTTATTCTCTGCTCTTACCCATGTTCTACACTTTTTGTATGATTTAAATTTGTCTATAGTTACTAAATTAAAAATATCTTGAGACAAGTATTTATGAACAGTTGATGGGTTTTTTTTCCATTGTGATAAAGATTATATAACGTCACACCAAATGATATTTTTGATTGTTTTAGAAATTTCTTTTGGTCTGGTTTTGCCTAATTCTAAGAACAGTATATCTCCAAATTTTCAAAATGATTGTTCAGAAACCAGTTTTTGCCATAACCCTCTTTGTTTAGTAAAAGGCACCTAATCTAGGAAAGTGTTATATAACACGACAATGAGTGCAAGTGAATCATATTTAATCCCCCTTTTTTAAAGGTATACTCTTTTTTATGCCACCACAAATGAACATGAAAGATAATGTATTCTATGAAGAGATGGAGATGGATGGCATGTAGTATATATCTGCTAAATTAATATAGTTTCAATCAAAGGATTTGGTGTTAACTGTAAATAATCATACAATTGCTGTATTCATTGTTTCAGCCAGAAATTTTTTACAGGTGGTTGGAGGTGGGAAAAGAAGGAATTAAGTACACTTTTATGTTGCTACTGACAAGATTATGTGATTTCAAAATAAAATTCTACTTCTCAGATTATAATTTATCAAGTGGAATGTATAAGAAAAATTAAAGAAGGCTAACTATGTAGACAGATTTTATTTTAAAATGAAGAAGCAAGATAAAATAGAGCAAACTGACATCTTACACTTTGTATATTGGACTGATTAGATCCATAATCATTCAGTTGTACATGAAATGATATTATGTGAGAAACTATACATAAGTGATAGATTCACATGTAGAGACAAATGGGAAATAAATTCCATACCATTCTAGGTGATACTGTTATGTCAATACTACTTCATGTCATATCATTTCACATGACAGATTTTGGTCAGTTAGATTCAAAGATAATGAAGCAAAGAATACTTGGGGAAGAAAAGCAATTGTAATATTTGTACATGTAAAAATTAAGCAGTTGTAGTACACAAATATACCTACATCTATGCATGAGTTTGAGTCTCAGGCTTGGTCAGAGTGGGTATGTGAGAAAGCTTGTCAGTAGCTTTCCATAGGTAGGTGGTTCTTGGGTTTCACCGATTCTTCCTCCACCAGTTATATGGGCCACCATGTATAGCCTATCTTGCACAGAGGAATGGTGTTAAACCCAACAACAGCTAAAGTCTTTTTGCAAAAAAAGGCCTCTGTGACCTATATTTAATGTTTCAGTGACTTTGCAAAAGGGTTCTTTTTAAAGTTCATTAATTGGCTGCAGTTTATATTCCAATCTTAAAACCTGAAAATTGGATGCATCTCTGTTAGTACTACACCCTTTCATTCGAAGATCAGTGTGACCTATGCTTTGTGTCACTAACATAGTTTAAGTATTTGTGTTTAGCTCTCTGCAGATTTTCCAGCTATATACATTCTAGTCTGCACAGAAGATCATTTCTGACCAGTGCAGTTGAATTGGGAATAAATATGTTTATTTAGTGGTAAACTTTCCACGTTAATGACTTTACATTATATATTGTGATAGGTTCCCCATAACAGGTTAACTGTGTATTTTATGTTTCTTTTGGTTTGGTTTTGTAGCACAGAAAACACAAGTAGGTTATTTTAATGCTGAAGCAATTGCAGTAAAGTGCCTATTGCAAAGGGGGGGCCCCGAGTGGCTGAGTGGTCTAAAGCGCTTTCCGTTACGGATCACTGCCATCTCACCTCTGTCTGTGTGGGTTCGAGTCTCGGATTCGGCCAATGTGGGTATGTGAGAAAGCTTGCCAGTAGCTTCTCGTGGGTCGGTGGTTCTTTCCGGGGTTACCCGGGTTCTTCCTCCACCATTAATACTGACCGTCATGTATAGCCTATCGTGTGCTGAAAAATGGCGTTAAACCCTACAACAACAACAACAACAACAACAACAACCTATTGCAAGGACTCACTACAGTAGCCAACCCAGGCTGATCCAGTTGTAGATTTTAATCCATACCATTTCAGTCTGGTTCACTAATTATTGTGCCACCATGGGGCTCTTGTATTGTACATGTGAATAAAAGGGGGGGGGGACTTAGATGAGTTGTTCATTTATTTTTATTAGTTTTAATTTTACTTTTAAAACATTCTTGGATACATTATGTTGAGGGAATGGGAGCTTAGTACCTTTTGCAAGGACATTCCGAGGTTGCTAAACGGGGCTGGCTTGGATGGGCATCAAACCTATGACTGTTGGTTTATGAATCTGACACTCTACCAACTGAGCTACAGTGACTTTCCAAATCAGATGAGTGTACTGTATGCATTTTATGTGAAGCTCAGCTGTAGTGGCTGATCAAGGTCCATGTGATTGCAGATTAACTATGCTTCTATTAGTAGTCATACCAACTATCACACAAAATTTACTCTAAGACTGTGACTTTTATCAAGTAAAATCTGACTTCTAGGATTGGATAATGACACTAATAATAGATTTAAAGTAGATTTTAAGAACAATATTTTTTTTTAAATTATCAACTCATTATAGGACCTCAACTTTGATAAAGAAATGAATGTTCATTTGCTTTTTGTCTTTTATACTTTGTTATAGGTGCCAACATTTTATTGTTTGGATCATGTTATAAATAATGTTTACAATTGCTGCTGGAGACTACGAAATGCTTTATTAGGGTAAGCTTAGCAACCAGAAGGAAAAAGAACAGAACTTTTCTGAAAAAATCATAGAGGACCAGCCACTGTCATGCATGGTGAAATGAAAACATGTCAGTGCCAGCTTTGCCTGTTTATATCAGGACTCTGGCATATTTTGTCACTGTTATGGCTACCATGTCTGCTGCAATACAATTTTCACCCAATATCACATTGTACTGTTTGGCCTATTATTACCGAGCACTTTTCATCTTTTTACAGAAGGAAAACACTGCTTTGCACTATGCTGCTAGCTCAGGATTAAAGGCCTGTGTGGAGGTAAGGGTTTTTAGCTGTACTGGTCAGAGACCAGAAGAACAAATAGGATAGTTTCTGTTATCAGTTAACCATTGTATGTTAACATAAGTTCTAAACTACTTGAAGGATTGCCTTGAAACTTTACACACACATTCCATGGTCTAGTTGGTTCTAAATGAAAATTGTTCGGCTATGGCTGCCACAGTAACCATCATGAAAATTTTGTTATCACTACACCTTCTGAATGGATGCTAATATCAACATTGAGTTTTCACTAAAAAGCTTCTATTGTATCTGTTTGGTTGTTAAATGAAAACGGTGCCAATGTGATGTCTTATATGGCTGTCACTTTGACCCTACTGATAATCTTGTTATCACTATTCCTCCTGAATGGATGGTTATATCAACATGAGGTTTTAACTAAAAGACTTATGATGATTAGTTTGTCCAAAATGAAATTGTTGACAATCTTATGCCCAACATGACCACCACAGCTGCCATCTTGAAAATCTAATTACTGCTACTCCTCCTGATTGGATGGTCATATCAAATGGAGTTTATACTAAAAGCCTTTTATGTTGTCTAGTTGGTTGTTAAGTAAAACTGGTGCAGATCTAAAGCCCAGTATGGCCACCATGACAGCCTTCTTGAAATTCTTGTTATAGGCACTCCTCCTGAATGGATGGTTAAGTCAACAGAAGGTTTTCAATAAAAAACTTACTGACTTACTGTTAAGTCTAGTAGCTGGTCCTAAATAAAAATAGTTCAGATACAACATTCAGTATGGCAGCCATCTTAAAAACAACAACTGTACTTAAACAGAAAGTCATATTGACATGGGCTTAGGTTTTAAATGAAAATGGTGCCAATCTGACGTCTAGTATGGCCACCATAGCAGCCATCTTGAAGGCTTTGTTATTGCTGCTCCTGAATGGAAAGTCAAATTTTGAAAATATTTTATCTCTTCTCTTCTCCAAATGGATGGTTATGGCAACACTGGGTTTTCACTAATAGACTTCTTATGATGTTTTGTTGGTCCTGAATGAAAATGGTGCCAGCCATACATACAGTAAGACTGCCACTACAACTGTCTTAAAATTCATTTTGCCACTACTCCTCTCCCTTAAGTGAATAATCATTATGTCATTAGCTTTTCACGAAGTCCCAAGTTTGAAAAGAAAATGGTGTCAATCATAATCCAAGATGGCTGCTATGATGACTGTCTTAAATGTTGTCACAACTGAATGGATGATCTTTATGATATGTGGTTTTCACCAAAAGACCTCTAGTTGAGACTTTTCATGATCTAGCTTGATCAAATGTAGTAGTCATAAGTCATTACATTTTTAGAAAATTTACCTTCAGTTGGCACCATATAGTCGCTATTGTGCTGAGGAGCTTTTGCAGCTACATACATACATACATATTTAAATCATTAAAATCATGGATGACTGCCATGCAGAACCAATCATGTCAGCTAAGTCAAGCAGAACCTACCAACTTTAATAATACATTCTGCATGGCTCTTTGATATTAGTTGACTCCAACTGACATGATGGGTTTTGCATGGTACTATGACATTAGTGGACTCGAACTAATGTGATGGGCTTTTCATGGTACTACATCATTACTTGACTCCAACTATTGTGATAGGCTTTGCATGGCACTATGACATTAGTGGACTCCAACTGATGTGATAGGCTTTGCATGGCACTATGACATTAGTGGACTCCAACTGATGTGATAGGCTTTTCTTGGTACTACATCATTACTTGACTCCAACTATTGTGATAGGCTTTGCATGGCACTATGACATTAGTGGACTCCAACTGATGTGATGGGCTTTTCATGGCACTATGACATTAGTGGACTCCAACTGATGTGATAGGCTTTTCATGGTAGTACATCATTACTTGACTCCAACTATTGTGATAAGCTTTGCAGGGCATGTAAAAGCCAAGTTTGTTGTAGTTTTATAAATGTGTTTAATATAAAAATACTTTTAAAAATGAAAAGTTTTCATTTACATAATTTTCTTAGTTATATGTATTAAATTTAAATATAGTTGAAATTTAAAGTTTCTAATGAATTTGAAAATGTTAGAAACGAGTACGTAGCAGGTATTTTACATGAGTTTTCAATAGTTGTGAAATTTTTTAAAATGTTTTTAGATGCTATCATGAAATGTATAACAAGTAGAATGTTTTATCTTATCAGGACATTTTATCTTATCAGGACAAGTGATTTCAGTTTGTATGATATAAGCTTGAGATTCATTGACTATTATGACATTGCATTAGTCCATGACATTGCTTGTTACATTATGTTGTTGTTGTTTTGGATTTAGCACCATTTTTCTGTGCATGATAGGCTATACATGACAGCCAATTTAACTACTAGAGGAAGAACCCAGGATAACCCCAGTAAGAAAAACTGACCCATGGGAAGCAACTGGTAAGCTTTCCTAATTTTCTGATTGAAGACTTGAACCCACATGGACCGAGGTGAGATGGCAGTGATCAGTAAAGACAAGTGCTTTAGACCACTCTGCGACCCAGGGCCCTTAGATTGTTTATGTCCTTTATAGGTTTCACATGCAAGTTTTCTGACATCTTATTATGAAAAGTAATAAATGTGAATTTTATATGATCAAAGTAATTGTTATTTACAGTATAATGTTATTTAAGTCAGCTGTTGATTTTACAGTTGCTGGTCCAGTGGGGAGCTCCTCTGTTTAAAGAAAACAATGAAAACCAGACACCATGTGATTGTGCTGAAAGTGCTGGACATTCGGAAATTGCACTCTTCTTGGAGTCCAAAATGGTCTTCTCAGTAAGGGTCTTGTTTTTATGTCATAGTGCCTGTCTTGTAACAACACTAAATTGGTGAAATGATTTTATATTGTAATTAGAAAGATCTAATGTAGCATTCCTGGTCTGATGAAAATTATCACAAAATTATATGCAATACCTTTGCTTTATACAGGTTGACGTACTGCTTCCTACAGGGTGATGATTAAGGGTCTAATGTAGCACTATTAGTCTGGTGAAATTATCCTGTAGAACAGAGTGTATATGCAGAACCACTGTACCATGCAGAGTGATGAAGTTTTCAGAGAAATTAAATAGAAACAAAGCTTCCAAATGGATTAATTAAGTAAAATGGATTAATTCATTACACTTTGTACCACTAATACTATCCTAGCCCTCTATGAAAATAAAAATCAAAGTTCATGCTGTGGAGTGATTTGGGTGAAACATATTCCCCAGAATTTTTTTCATATGACTCAAATACACAGTGTAAAGCAAATTTGATTTCAATATTTCTTGAGTTTATATCATTTCCCCACCCCCTTTTTTCTTGCCATTGAGTAATTTAATATTCTGAGTGCAATATCAACTCTTGTGTCTGTTAAAAGAGCAGCATAAAGCAGTTTTTCAATAGTATTTGCATGGTTTGGATTATTTATATCTACAGTTTCATTTGAATCAGAGATAATTTGAACTCTTGGATATTCATTCCATTAGAGTAATTTTTTGTTGTCAGAACTTGCAGTGTCCCATTCAGATCATTGGCAAGTTAATTCCAACATTTGTGCTTTGTTTTAGAAATTTCCTGCAGCCCATTCATATCACTGGCAAGTTAACTCCAATATTTTGCCTTATTTCAAAACTCCCCTTGCATTCCATTCATATCATTGGCAAGTTAACTCCAATATTTTGCCTTGTTTCAGAAACTCCCTGCATCCCATTCATATCATTGGCAAGTTAATTCCAACACTTTGCCTTGTTTTAAAACTCCCCCTTCATCCCATTTGTATCATTGGCAAGTTAACTCCATCATTTTTCCCTCGTTTCCGAAATTTTCTGCATCTCATTAATATCATCAGCAGTTTAACTCCAACATTTTGCCTTGTTTAAACCCTCCTTGCATCTCATTCGTAACATTGGCAGTTTAATTTTAACATTTTGCCTTGTTTCAAGTTTCTAAATTATTATATAGCTGTGTTGTCATCCGTATTGCCTTAAAATATAGTGATCCAGGGTAGATCAGTTGGTAGTGTTGGACTCCTAATCCAAGGGTTGCAGGTTCTGTACCTGCCCAGGCTAGCCACATGGGTGTGTCCATAGTCATTGTAATGTACCCAGGCTAGCCACATGGGTGTGTCCATAGTCATTGTAATGTACCCAGGCTAGCCACATGGGTGTGTCCATAGTCATTGTAATGTACCCAGGCTAGCCACATGGGTGTGTCCATAGTCATTGTAATGTACCCAGGCTAGCCACATGGGTGTGTCCATAGTCATTGTAATGTACCCAGGCTAGCCACATGGGTGTGTCCATAGTCATTGTAATGTACCCAGGCTAGCCACATGGGTGTGTCCATAGTCATTGTAATGTACCCAGGCTAGACACATGAGTATGTCCATAGTCACTGTAATGTACCCAGGCTAGCCACATGGGTGTGTCCATAGTCATTGTAATGTACTCAGGCTAGCCACATGCGTGTGTCCATAGTCGTTGTAATGTACCCAGGCTAGCCACATGGGTGTGTCCATAGTCATTGTAATGTACCCAGTAATGTGTTTAAAGTGCCAGTAAAACCAAACATACAGACACCTGTGACAGTTCTTATTTTGCTTTCTTAAAATGTGTCCAGAAATACAGATGTTAGTTTCACTCACACAGATGCACAAAGATACTGTATTGTTAAGATAGGATGTCAGGATGAAAACCTTGCAACAAAACCATTAAAGATGTAAGGGTGGAGCAATTAAGCATTTTACAGCCAGACTTGCAGTTCCTTGATTTTGCTGTAAATTATGTTCAGTGCTGTTGATTTGAACAGGTCTTATTTCACTTTTTTTCTCCTCAGTCATTTTGAAATGATTCAACTGTCTGTTGGAGATCCAACTCTAACCATGAAATCAAGTGATCTAGTCTCCAGATTTGTTCAGCTAGGGATTTTTAAATTCAACATGCAGAGGTTACATTGTACCAGTTATGAAAGCCCTAAGTCATACTGGTTGCAATATAAATCTTAAACACAGGATGAGCTCAATACCTTTGGACATGTTTCATTTAGAACAGTTACTTATCAAGTCTAAATACGAATTTCACAGCAGAAAGTCCCATTATCCAACTTAGCCATATTACAGTCAATCAAAAAATCAGTGTTGTTGACCAGTTGTGTTTTGAATCTGTGAGACTCCTGCCAAAAAATGTATGCATGGAGCCTAGGATCAAACCACTAATGCATTTTCCATTAACATCAGTGTTGATGTTTGAGAAAGTAAAACTATTTTATGCAAAGACATAATCAAAGCAGAAGTTGAAAATAAAAAAAACAAAAGAAATATTCCAAAAATTGATACTATGTAGTAAGATTTATCTTTATTTCAGAATGATCCAAGTGGTGAGGATATTGAAGAGATTCCAGTTTCCCTGGCAACTGAGGTGAGAAACATAATAAAGTATTATTCAGGGAATTATTTCCATCATTCAGTATTGTCTCGGTTTGACATTCAATCCAGGACTCCTTGTCACAGCTGTGACCAATGCTGTCAAAGGTGGAATTTAAATGGTCTAAAATAATATCAGGTGGCATCATCTTTTGTCAGCTTTTGTTTGTTGTTTTATAGGCAGATTGTCATTTGTCTTGGATCTATTGCACCACAAACTGGTTGGGAGGTCAAATGGATGACTATATTATTTGTATGCAAGTATATAGATGGTACTTAACTTGCAGTTCATGTGTAAAATATTTGATTACAAACAAATCTACTTGACATTTATTTTTTAATACAAAGATTTGTAGGTATTGAAATAAAGCGTCACTTTTTAATCTGAACACTGGTAAAACCTGCACATAATTGAGTCTGCAGAAATAGCAGACCTGCCATTTATCCCAATTTACTCAGGATCATCCCTAATTTTGTTTAAAAATCCAAAAATCCCAATTACCTGAATTTTTTTACCAAAATCCCAATTCTTAAAATGCCAAAAAATTTGTTAAACTACTGTTTTGATTCATGATGGATGTGCAGAAGGATCAAAAATGATGCAGAATGCGAGGGATGCACAACAGTCATACCATGAAATCTAACGTGTTTCCTTTTTCATGTTTTATGCTGATATTTAGTGTGTTAATTGAATTAACACTAAATATCAGCTTAAAAGCTGAAAATGGAAAAATGATAGGTAAATAGCACAAGACAGCGGAGATGTCAATTCCTTTGTCAACTTTTTGTAAATATATGGTCACCAACAATGATCCTTAAATTTGTCTCCAAATCCTGTTGTTTTTTTTTTCATTTGGCATCCCGATTTTCATTCCATTCGTGGGGACAGGTCTGAAATACTCCCCTTTGTGACCTTTTAAACTTGTCTTTAACTTGTAGTTGTATAGCAAAGTATATGTAATAGGGACATGTAGGTTTCATAATTTTTTGGTACATTTAAAGGTCAGAGATCACCAGCACAGCCAAGGTAAGAGCAATGCTCATCATTGGGGACATCATACATTTCAGATTTTTCTTTGTCAGGAGGAGTACAGTGGATTGAGAGCCCAAGATCTGCAGGAAGCCAAGGACCAGTTGCTAGTAGAAACAGCTGACATGCTTAGTGTGCCACTTTTCACTGCTGAGGCACTGCTGCGTCACTATGGTAATGAAACTAATTGAGATAATGTAAAACAATCACTTCGTGCAGCACAGTACAAATCTAATATACTTCTAGCAGTTATATTTGATGAAGATTTAAGTTTGGCTATATCTGCAGAAAACAAACTTAATACCAAAGAATTGTGCACACACACACACACACACACACACACACACACACATATCAGAGGTCCAGACAACTTTTGATAAACTATTGGACATCTGATTTTTGTTATGTGGAGTGGAGGTTGGGTGGGCTGGCATGACCATATTAAAGTTTTTCTTCAAATATGTTACCCAGTCATAATACCATGGGAGAACTAAAACTACCTCACAAATCCTGCCCTCCCAGGTTAAGCTTTGAGCTAGAAAGCTAAGTTATCTGCTGACCTAGGTGGTAGTTAGAATGATATCCCCTTGATACCAGGATTGGTGCCAAATGCAGTGAAGCACACTCTCTACAGAGACACCTTGCAAAATTCATACAAGTAGTTTAGAAGTTCTCCACCTCAGAACAAGTTGTAGAAGTTTTGTCTGCAAAGGGATGTATACTCCATCAATAAATTTCCAACATTTCTGTACTTCCTATCACCAACATCGAAGTTTCATAACCTTCTGTGTTATCACTTTACTGTCCTCACACACTTAGATGCCTTTCATACATACGTGCATGGATCATGATGGCATCCCCTTACATTGCTGTAATTATATTAAGTGATGTCTGGTGTGTGATATAGAAAACTGAGTAGTATTGCTGTATAATTTCCACTGAGTCAGGATCCATACAGTTAAGTTTCTATATTATTTTGTCTTGGCATCCACTTCATAATTGTATACATGATGCTTTAATGATATTATCTGTATAGAACATCATTGGGCCTTTCCTTTAGGTAACATTGTCTCATAATGGATATTGTAGTGTCTAAGTCGAAAGTGTCAATAATAATGCTTCATTTTTTTTTTTTATGTGCAGGTTTTGTGTGTAATATAGAAAACTCTTTAATATTACTGTATAGCTTCTGTCTTGGTCAGATAATTACAGGTAAGTTTTCAGTAGCATCCAGCTCATACATGTAGTTACTATATGCAATGCTTGAGTGATTTTAACCATATAGGCAGTAATAAATTGGCCTTCCTACAGGTAAGTTGTTACTAGAATTGATTATTCGGCTTCCACTTTTTGCATATAGTTACTGTTACATGTCTAGGCTCGTACAAAAGTAACAAGGAAAGAGTGAAGCCAACAAGTTTTGTAAAATTTAACAAATAATTTATTTCCTTAGAAAAACAAGATAAAATTGAGAAAAAAGACTTACGGTGTATGAATCAAATCCAAAACTAATCCAGGAATTAAAAAATATAGGTCCTATCAATAAAAAGTTCTAAGTGAATCACAGTTCGAATCCCAATGAAATTCAGGATGGAAGGCGATGACGTCTTCGATGGTTTGCTTTGTCCTGATGTGTCAACAGTTCTTTGTTGAATCACAAAGAATAATATTCCAGTTTGGAATTCCAAATAATTTTCAATAAATGTCTTTGTCCAAGAAATCTGTAAGGAGCACTTATATGTATATTTTCCAGAGAAATGAATTACTAATTCTGAAAAATAAAAAATTCAACTCAAACTGGTCACAACAAAACACCATTGAGCTTCAAAGGTTTAAAGCACAACTGGCTATTTCATCTCAAGAAAACGACTTGACAGTAAATTAAGATGCAAAACAGATTGCGGATAAGGATCACATGATTATTTTCCCAGTACAGCGTAAAAACATTACATGCCTTAAATCACGTACTCTAGTATAGCCTCAGTTAAAATCAATGATTTTTACTCTGGAAATGAATAATAATAAAAAATTGTTTACTCCAAACCTGACACTGGTTCTGAATCTAGGTCAGCAAAAGATACAATGTTTCAAACTACTGGCTGTTTATCAGGTCATACAGAAATAAATTGAATTTCTATATAAAAAAAAAATCAAATCCAGTAGACAAAATTATCATTACAATAACATGTAATGGAATAAAAAAAAAAATAATAATAAAAAAATCTGAAACTAACAAACAAATAATTTAATTACATCTACATTACATTACTATAAGTGATACTTCTATGTATAGGCGGTCAAAATTGACCTTCCTACAGGTTACTTATTACTAGAATCGATCATTTAGGATCCACTTTAAATATTAATAGCGATGCCCTAATTTTGTACAGACCATATGTGCCCTTTTACAGGTATTTTTCATAGTGGGTAACTCTTCATAGACACTCATAAGTTAACAAAGCAGGACACTCACTACACTGCAATTGCTGCAACCTTGGGTGAGACCAGTCTGACAATACCATGTGTAGCTTTTTTCTGGTTGTCATTCCTTGAATATATGTTGGATTTGCATATTATTGACAGAAGTAAATGGGCAACAATTCTTTGGGTACTAAGGAGAAGGTGCAGATGCATAGCTTGTGGGATGAAAAACATCAGCTTGCATGCAAGGGTTCAAAACCATATCATTACTGGAGAGCGAGATGGAGAGCAGTAACAGCTTCATTTCAGTCATGCCTATTAGTATGACTTCATGTTTCCACTCAAATGGCTTCCAGAAGCTCTGTGATTTGCCAACAACAGACTATAAACAGCAGGCTAGTTATATTTTGGAGCAAAACATGATTTTAGTTGTTACCATACTTTTCATTCTTAATCTCCTTGTCAACAAAGACATCTCCAACTTCATAACACTTCAAGATTTCAGTCAGCTAGTTCTGGAATTAGTGGTTAAGTAAAAAGAATATGTTTCCCACAGGAACAAGAATTGAATTCATGCAGTGGTAGATTCCTTGCCTATACAGAGCAATCCATCTGCTAGAAAATACTTTGCTTAATGCGGCAGTAGACATCTTAGTTCTTGGTTGCTTTCTTGGGCTACCATAAGAGTGATTCTTTGGTCCGAAAGGAGGCTGAACCTTTGACCATTGGACCAACTTCTGACATATCCTAGGCTGGCTGATGTATTGGCAGACTTGTCCTACAAGAAGGAACTACAAATGGAATGGTCTCTTATCCCTCAGTTTTCATTCAATAGATGCTAGATGGGATTGACCTATGATAGACCTACTGGAGACAAGGTGGAATGCCAAAATCCCAACCTTTATCTCACCAGTCCCAGATCCAAAAGGCCCAGATAATTTATGTTCTTTCTCTAGACTAGAATGGCCAAATGTATACACTTCTCCAACACCTCAGGATCTGAAGGTGATACAGGAATCAAATGAATAAATATGCCCTTAAGAACAAACAGTTCTCACAACAATTCGTTGAGAATCCCTCAAGTGAGATGCCATCCTCTGAAAGGCATATGAAAGCAACTGAACATAATCTCAATAGAGCGTACAAGAGCACTTTATAGCAGTGTAGACATCCATACCTCAGTAACTAACCCCCTGTGGTTCTTCAATGAGAAACAGTCAGCACAATCACAGTTAAACCTACAATACCATTGATCACTGGCACACTGGGCTACCACGGAATAGAGGATATCAGAAAAACTTAGACCTATCCATCTTCTGTTCATTTTGGATTTCACCTAACCAGTAACAGTGAATCCTTGCTCAAGTGGAATTTATCATAGGTACTAACCTGGCTGAACAAGACTACATTTTAACTACTCTCAAGAGCTTAATTACTTTTTCCTGCCATATAAGTCATGCCTCCTCACTGCTTTGGTGATCGGCAGCCAAAATCAGCGAATACATTTTCAGTTGGTGGATACATCTACATGCAGTTCCGACAAGGTAGGTTAGTTTCACTCTGAAGCCCCCTGCTTTCTTCACCAACGACAGGTTAATGGGTAATCAGATATTGGTAATAAATCCTGTCCATTCTGGACACTTCATCTAAAGGTCATCTACTGGACCTGATGCGAGCTCTGAAGTTGTATTTCAGGAAGACTGAGCCATCACATAGAGGGAGATCATGCTTCATTCTGCCTTCAAAAGAGAGTAAGGACAGCATATCAACATGGACCCTTTCTTCCTGAATAAATTGGGCTGTCTGTTCCGCATATCATACTAAACTGACACAGTTGAATTTGCTTCATACATTGGCTGAGAAAGTTAGGACAGTTGCCACAAACATTGCATATGAGCAAACTGTTCTTTAACTGTAATTATCCTTGCCGTGGGATGGAGATAGGAGTTTTATCTTTCATCCTAAAAGGCTCTAGAGGAACCTTTATCCATGGCGCAAAAAGGTTACTTTTGACAGCTTCATAAAGATGCAGCTTCATGACTTCTGCTGGATTTGCAGGAGGAAAACATTTCCCTTATGAAACCACTCCCCATTTTCCAGTCTAGTTATCTAGAAGTTGTCTCACATACATTATGGGACTAGAGAGGGTCTTTGCAGGGTAAGGGGGTGTATCTCCCTCCACCTCTTACCTGTTCTCCTAAAGTATTATGATTAGATAAACTATTTAAAGATAAAACCATATTTCCTTGTAAAGAATGTTGATCATACTTATCCAGTCATAATAAAAATACATCTGTCCAGCCTCCCTGCAGTTACATCCATATAGAGAGTATGCCTTTCACTCGAGTAGTAACTGATGATTTTGCAAGATTTGGTGCCATTCTCCATGTCAGGGGGAGATCACTCTAACTGCCACCTAGGTGGGCAGATAACTTTTAGCTTTTTAGCTAAAAAGTTTTAGCCTGGGAGGGCTGGATTTGCGAGATATTAGTAGTTCTCCTAAGGTATTATGATTGGGTAAATGTTATTGAATAAACATATTTTACTGGAGAAAAAACCCATTTCTGTATCATATACAGGAAGTAATCTCCACTACCTTAGAATATAGCCCTATTTGAAAGACTAAAGACGTAGTTCAGGCTGTGTGTCTTACAGAAAGAAATAAATGACACAGATTATGGCCCCTACACACACACACACACTGCACAGGTTATTTGTAACTGATACATGCTAAATGTTAAGGGATGTTGAACTTAGTGCTTGTTAATGGTAGGAAATGGATTCAGATATATTTTCAAGATGCAGATCTGCATCTGCTTGGCCCACGGAAGAGTCTGTAGTTAAGTTTTAGCTGGCCTAGCCAATTTGTACCCAGTCAAGACAAGAGGACAAGTGGTTTTCCCCTTAGTTCTGCATTAAAATGCAGCAAAAGCATCCAGAGGTGTTCATGAGAGGTAAATGAGTTATGAACTAAAACTACTTTTTATTAGTGTGAAACAAAATTTTAATCACACATTAAGTTAGTATAAGTTGAATAAGTAATAACAAAAAGGGGGAAATTGTTTATTAACTTATATTTTGGAAGTAATACTTTTCTCAAGCTTGTGTTTATTTCTCTTTTTTGTTATAGAGTGGTCAAGAGAGATGCTGCTGGAGTCATGGATGACTGATCCCCGGGTCTGCTGTGAGAAAAGTGGAGTTACACCCCCTGCCCACCTCTTTAGTGATAAGCCAGTTGTTGCCGAATCTCTGAGTAGTCCCAGAACTTCAGAGCCACCTAGTCCTGATGCTTTAGTAAGTCTGTTACATTGGTAACCTTTTATTATGGATAAGTAATGGAATATACTCAGAGAATGTGAAAGTCTGTAACATTGGTAACCTTTTATATTGGGAAAGTTATGGAATAAACTTGGAGAATGGTTTGCCTAAAAAAAAATTTGTAGACCTAAGATCAGATTTATATTTTGCTCACGACACTAAATGCCATTATATATATATATATATATATATATATATATATATATATATATATATATATATATATATATATATATATATATATATATGTTTTCTTATCATATGTTAATAGATATATTTCATTGTGTGGTACCAAAAACATGATATTTTAGCGAGTGGTGAAGCCATGAGTTATAATATATAGGTTTTGGTACCACAAGATGAAATATATCAGGTATTAATGTAGGAAAAGAAAATTTTCTTTTTATTGATACCAAACTTGCTGCAGAATCATAGCTTAGAAGATTAAATGCACCCTTTGGCACGACACGCTTTCACACCAACACCCTTTTCGTAAATTCACCTCACTTTTGTAACCTGATCATATAAATATATGGGATTTAAGAAAGCAGTAGGATGTGGTTGACCTAATCTGTCACAGTAAATTATGTTTTTGTCATTTTTTAAACTATTTGATCCTATCTGAAAACACAGCATGTCCGATTCAGCAATCCATCACAGCAGGTTTGTCGTTGTCAAGGGAGTAAAGGGAAATAACTTCAGAAATACACAAATGGCTTCTCATCAGATTTCTTTATCAAAGATTAATTTCCATGTCTGAAATGTAGGAGAGTTTCTGTTTATTTACCACATGTCATGATGGGAAATCTTATATTTTCACATGTTAGAATATATGCATATATTTTTCATGTGAAAACAGAGGCATGTGAAAAAATATGAAAATTATTTTGTCAGTAAGTCTCTATATTTCACACTTAAGCATATAATAAATGCAATATTTATGATCCACTGAAAAAGTATAATATATACCATGCGTAGCTGCCAACTGTCCCGTTTTTTCCGTATTTGTCCCGTATTTTGGACCTGAATACGGGTGTACGTTATTTTTGCAAAAAATAAGTTTTTTAACTAAAAAAAAGATAATAAAACATTTCCTTGCAATTTTCAGTTTAGAACGGGCACTCGGTTCCATTCTGATAGAAATGTATCGCATGTATATAGGAATACAGTTCTACAATATGATTGGTTCATTCAAAATCAAGGCTACCATGCCTGTCTTTATCCACCATATTGGATTTCACAAACAGTTACCGCTACCGTCTCATCTTCGTAATATTCAACTTCTAATCATGTTGAATGGGAAAGCAGAATATTCAGAATTTTCACCAGAAAAGACAAGAAAACGGAACTGAAAGGACAATTGTGCCATCTTGTTTAGATTTGTGAAATCATCTAGTAAAGAAGAAGACTTTACGTTTTGGAAATTGTGTAATGTGATTTCGCTATTGGGCATGGAGGCGCACATGAAATACAAGAGCACGATAAAGCTAATAAACATCAGCTTGCTGCTTCATGATAGACAACTCAGCCTGAACTTGGATGTATATAAATACCAGAGAGAACCCTGATGTAATTCTATCGAAATTCGGTTATTAAATTTCTTTTTGAAGTGAACCTTCCTCTTTCAGTTACTAGTGTTGCTGGCGATTTATTTTGCACGCGTTTTCCAGACAATAAAATCACAAAGGATTACTTGAATGCTAGAATGAAAACAGTTCAGTAAGAAAATCACACAGAATTGAGATTATCAATGAAAGTTGGTACATTGGAATCGATAATAACTGAAAAAAAATAAAAATAAACAAGGTGTGGAAAAGGCTCCTATAAACAGCCTGTGTCTGAGTGTGTTGCACTCTTGCACATTGTGAATGGGCACCCGAATGGAACAGGGTGCCCATCTAGAAGGTGCAAGTGTGCAACACATGCATCTTTGACATTAAATAATTATGTAAGGCACTGTCCTACCTTACTGATGGTTGTATATGTTGTAAGTAGTTACATATGCATTAAAAATTTTAAAAATCAGTATTTGGTCCTGAAAATCAGTATTTTTATCATAAGCAATCAGTATTTTTGTACTTGAAGGTTGGCAGCTATGTACCATGTACACTAGGAACTTGAAAGCTAGGGTTGGAAATGGAAATGTCCAAACTTTGATAACTCATTTTATGAAAACCTGTATTTTTCATTAAACCAAAGTAGGGATAATATATTTAAATTGAATGCTTGAAGTCTGACTGTTTCATGGTATGCACAGTCTCATTCAATTCATCGATTCAGTTTGAAATGCAAATTTCTTCTTTCTGTGGGCATTAACAGCACTTTCAAGACATTATTGGTTACATAATGCCATGAAAACAGGAGCTAAGTGCCTTTCCCAAGGAATTACCAAGGCAGCTGACCTGGGTGGGTATCGAACCTGTTACCCTTAGATACTGATCGACCATCTGAGACACTGCAGCTGCTGAAATGCAAAACTAGTAATAACCCTATTATATAAATGTTGTTTTAATATGAGGGTTTATGTTGAAAAGTTTATCTATGCACCATGAATTCCATTTAAATATAATAACTTTTGATGGAATTCAAAGAGCGCAAATTTGGTGTAAACTTTTTTATTGACAGTACCTAGGCCAAGTATACTTTATGCATAATTCAATAAACATATGATGGATTACTTACCCTGTTTTAAATGGAAATTTCAAATTAATATTTTGAATCAAGATGTCTTCCAATACACTGTATTAGCAGGGATATCTGTGTCTTCTGGACTAATTTCTCAATGCTGTAATTTCTTTTACAGGAGACAGTAAAATCGAATGATGAATTTTTCTTGATTTTTTATAATTTGAAATTATATGATCAATCGGTGGCGAATAATAATTTTTATTATGGAAAGATCAGACACATTAAACTTATTAAAATGTGACAGTGCATAAAGTTATCTTCAAATGTCCAGATTGTATTTATTTGGGGCAGTAGTTTCACAGCTTAAACATAAAGAGCTACAGTTGTTGCTTACTACAAAACTCTTTTTGTGTTCAGTACTGCTGCCAAGCATATAACACAGGTATAACTATTTATACCATGATATTGGTCAACTGCCAGGCTTATAATACAGGGTATAACTATTTATACCATATTGGTCAACTGCAAGGCTTATAACACAGGTATAACTATTTATACCATGATATTGGTTAACTACCAGGCTTATAACACAGGGTATAACTATTTATACCATGATATAGGTCAACTGCAAGGCTTATAATGCAGGCATAATGATTTATACCATGATATTGGTCACTGCCAGGCTTATAAGACAGGTAGAGCTATTTATACCATGATATTTGTCAACTAGCAGGCTTATAATGCAGGTATGATCATTTAATGATCATTTATAACATGATATTGGTCAACTGCCAGTTTAATAACACAGAATATAACTATTTATACCATGATATGGGTCAACTGCCAGGCTCATAATGCAGGTGTAACTATTTATACCTTGATATTGGTCAACTGCCAGGCTAATAACATGGTATAACTACACCATGATATAGGTCAACTACCAGGCTTATAATGCAGGTATAATAATTTATGCCATGATATTGGTCAATTGCCAGTCTAATAACACAGAATATAACTATACCATGATATTGGCCAACTGCCAGGATTATAATGCAGGTATAATCATTTATACCATGATATTATTCAATTTTATTTTATTATTGCTCTTTAATTTGTTTCACTTAAATTTTATTTTTTGACTAATGCAAGCCAGTTGCAATATGGTTTCACATCATTAGATGCCATATTTTGTTTTTGTTTATGACTTCATCAGCAGTGTTCAAAGGAGAAATAATTGTGTTATGAAATGATAAACGTATCCTCTATAGTTACATATGAATATCAGTTAATGTACTGTTTTGTGTTTCATATTTACATATACACCTGTCTGAAACCTAATTTCTGATTTTCAGTGTGATATTTGTACATCATCTTTCCTGATAACAGAAGAACCAGTCAACATGTCATGTGATCATCAGTTCTGCAAAGCATGCTGGGAAAGGTAAAAAATAATGACTAGAAGAATAAGACCAAAACAGCAATTAGTAATTTCCAGTAGCAGCAGCATAGAACCATCTTCTTTCTTTTAATCTTTTGCTCTGATATTCATTTTCCCTAGGCCTGTGATTTCATGCCTGGAGAGGGTGAAGAATTATGGTATAGTCAAAAATGTCCATACTTCTGATCCCATATGTTTCTCTGTTGCAACATTCGAGTTTTTGTATGTTCATGGAAGGTGTTGGCAGGACCTAGATTTTTTATTATGAAAACAGAAAGTTAGCCATAATAAAGTGAGAATTTGGCTGAGCCCACTTGAACCCAATTCAGACTATATTGACATTAGATAATTAGTTGGTTTGCTTGGACAGGAGCTTGTTGACTGTTTTTCAACTTCATGCTGCACCTTACATGCTTTTGTATTCATGTATGGCACATGTGAATTTCTTTTGGAGATGGTGGTATCAAGAAGTACGTCATAAAGAGTAATAAGGCTTTTGTATTCATATATGGCACATGTGAATTTGTTTGGAGATGTTGGTATCCATAAATTACATCATAAAGAGTAATAAGGCTAAGAATATAAAAAGTCATCAAATTTGGCAATGAGCATGACGATGTCTTTTTGGCATCAATTTGCAAGCCAAAACTTGTGCTTCTGCTTTTTATATTTGTATTTATAAGGAATGGTTCTTTGTTTAGCCTTGATTGAACTCTAAATCCTTGCTAACTAAGCACTCCATATAGTTTTTTGTTTTGTTCATCATAATTATCAGTTTGATGCACTTTGTGAGCATCTTCCTGTAGTTTTATGTTCATTTTGCACTCTTGCTATTTGTTAAGCTAAGTACAGTAGTAGTATTGCCACAAGAATTTTGCTTCAACAGGAATGCAAAATATAGTGCTGGCTGAATTTTTAACTACATAGATGAGGCACGAGCAGAAATTAATGAAGCATTGCTCAACCCTGAGATGTTTGTACAAGAGTGTGTTTTGTTTAAAATGAGATTAATCGACATAAGCAAGAAGTATGTGCTGCCTCCTCTTAGGTCAAAGAGTTTGTGGACCGTTGATCAAGTGACCCATTTAAATCTTCTGCAAATCAGCAAAGTTTTCTAGTTTGGTGCACAAACACTGTTTCAAGGTTAGTATTAGCAACCATCCTTTTATGCCAACAATGAAATTGTCTGCATGTGAAATTGTTACGCATAGGCTCGTACAAAAGTATCAAAGAAAAGAGTGAAGCCAACAAGCTTTGTAAAATTTAACAAAATAATTTATTTCCCTAGAAAACAAGGCAAAAATATGAAAATGGACTTGTGGTTTGTGAATCTAATCCAAAAATTAATCCTAGAATTTAAAAATATAAGTCCTATCACTAAAAAGTTCTAAATGAATCAAAGTTCAAATCCCGATGAAGTTCCAAGATGGAAGGCAATGTCTTCTATAATCTGTCCTGTGTTGATGTGTCAACAGTTCCTTGTTGAATTTTATGAATCAAAGAATAATATTCCGGCTTTAGAATTCCAAATAATTTCCACTAAATGTCTTTGTCCAAGAATTTTTATGAGCACTGGTATTTTCCAGGGAATATAAATTATTAAATCCAAAAAATAGAAGAATTTTAAATCAAACAGGCATCAACAATAAAAACACCTTGAGCTCTGAAGGTGTAAACTATGACTGACTATTTCACTATAAAATATCTGTTTTAACCCTTAACTGAAACGCAGTTTAGTCCCCGTGATGGGTCACGTGATCACTTAATCTGAACAATGCAGTAAAATAATATGTCAATTAGCACGTAGGCTATTTACAGGTTCGATTGTACTGAACGAATCTTACTATAAGATTCAATAATAAAAAAATAATAAAAAAGTTTGTTTACAACAGAGCTGATGCAAGCCAAGAATGACCTTGATTACGACCAATGAGTTTATGAATTCTGAATCAAGGTCAGGAACTAGTTTAGCTAAAAATACAATGTAGCAACACTACAGCAGTTTAATCAGGCTGAAAGAACTGAACTGAATTTTCTGAAAAAAATATCAACTCCAGTGAATAAAGTTATCATAAAAATAAAATAAAAAAGAATTTAAAACTAACACACAAGTAATTAAGTTACATATACGTAACAAAATATAGATGTGCAGCTTTTACGTTTTATATTTACTAGGACAGATGTGGTGCATCCTTCCACCTCAAACAAGTTCAGTGTCATTTAACAATGCTCTCAACATGGATTCTTACAAGATGATTTGAAATGAGATTGATGTGGATAAAAACAGACTGGTGACAAAATAAGGCTCCTTTATAGGATAGCAGCTTCTGTATGAGACCTAATGCTTGGATAAAATATACTTGCACTTGTCTTTGTAGTGTGGATGGGGCAAACTTGCTAAAGCATGTCTCATTTCAGAAACAAACTCAATCTATTGTACTCCCTCCACTGTATGCTTGATGTATATAAAGTCTGGAGCACTATCATTGTGAATAATCTTCTAAACACATGGACCATAAACCAGTAGCTTAAAAGCCAAACACAAGTATGTTATGCAGAAAATCACAGAGACCCATCTTACCATCTGAAGTTGTGATGGGTGACCCTTGTGTAGGAACAGGCCTAGCTTTTCTTTACATATGGAAACACAAACTTCATGCTGGAGATAATGTCTGATCTCCAACTTGGTTTCAACATCAATCTTTGTAAAAAGATCAGTAACTATCTTACTGTGACTTGGGATGGACTTTTGCAGAGTGCTTGAAAAGAGTTTGGCTTCTCTTCATGTAAGCCATATACCACTTTTTCTCAAAGTCTGTCCCAAAGCCAGGGCCCTGAGTGGCCGAGTGGTCTAAAGCGCTTACTGTTACAGATCACTGCCATCTCACCTCTGTCTGCTTGGGTTCGAGTCTCGGGTTCGGCCATTGTGGGTACATGAGAAAGCTTCCTAGTAGCTTCTTGTGGGTCGGTGGCTCTTTCCGGGGTTTTCCCAGGTTCTTTCTCCACCATTTATACTGGCTGCCATGTACAGCCTATCTTGTGTTGAAAAATGGCATTAAACACTGCAACAACAACAACTGTTCCAAAGCCATTCCTTACCTCCTTTTCTATCCAGAAGAGTAATCTCAATCTCTGTTGTGAATGTCTGCTCATCTGTATGCATGAACTGGAGTAATCTCATTCTCTGTTGTGTAGGTCTGCTCATCTGTATGCATGAACTGGAGTAACCTTAGTCTCTGTTGTGTAGGTCTGCTCATCTGTATGCATGAACTGGAGTAACCTCAGTCTCTGTTGTGTAGGTCTGCTCTTCTGTATGCATGAACTGGAGTAACCTCATTCTCTGTTGTGTAGGTCTGCTTATCTGTATGCATGAACTGGAGTAACCTCAGTCTCTGTTGTGTAGGTCTGCTTATCTGTATGCATGAACTGGAGTAACCTCAGTCTCTGTTGTGTAGGTCTGCTCATCTGTATGCATGAACTGGAGTAACCTCAGTCTCTG
The DNA here is from genome assembly GCA_016617855.1 of Megalonaias nervosa. NCBI lineage: Eukaryota > Metazoa > Mollusca > Bivalvia > Unionida > Unionidae > Megalonaias > Megalonaias nervosa. Next base: position 62,486 of record JAECUM010002352.1, read on the forward strand.
TTGTGTAGGTCTGCTCTTCTGTATGCATGAACTGGAGTAACCTCATTCTCTGTTGTGTAGGTCTGCTTATCTGTATGCATGAACTGGAGTAACCTCAGTCTCTGTTGTGTAGGTCTGCTTATCTGTATGCATGAACTGGAGTAACCTTAGTCTCTGTTGTGTAGGTCTGCTCATCTGTATGCATGAACTGGAGTAATCTCAATCTCTGTCGTGAATGTCTGTTCATCTGTATGCATGAACTGGAGTAATCTCAATCTCTGTCATGAATGTCTGTTCATCTGTATGCATGAACTGGAGTAACCTCAGTCTCTGTTGTGAATGTCTTTTCATCTGTATGCATGAACTGGAGTAATCTCAATCTCTGTCGTGAATGTCTGTTCATCTGTATGCATGAACTGGAGTAACCTCAGTCACTGTTGTGGATGTCTTTTCATTTGTATGAATGAACTGGATTAACCTCAGTCTGTTGTGTAGATCTACTCATCTGCATGCATGCACTGGAGTAATCTCAATCTCTGTGTAGGTCTGCTCATCTGTATACATGCACAGCAGCGATCTCAATCTCTGTTGTGTAGGTCTGCTCATCTGCAAACATGAAGTGGAGTAACCTCAGTCTCTATTGTGTAGGTCTGCTCATCTGCATGCATGCACTTGAGTAATCTCAATCTCTGTTGTGTAGGTCTGCTCATCTGCATGCATGAACTGGAGGGAACCAACAGGAGTAATATTAGGTTGTATGGCACTTGGTGCTGCTGCTCAAGAGCAAAAACTGGGCATTGCAGTTTTAGATGCAATATTAGCAAGTTCACTTGAAGCCTTCTGTTTATTTGACAAAGTTACAAGAGCTGGAACTGGCTGATTTAGCCCCCCTTCACCAGTAGTGTGTCCAGCCCATCATATTTACATTGGGCTATTCCTCAGTAAAATAAAACATTCAAATGTGTGATAGTAGATATAATGCTATATTAACTATCATGCTGACACCCTGTTCTCTAAACATGTTAATGGTGACACAGTATGCAAAATTAACCTATCACTTGACACTTTATTCTCTAACTGAATGTAAATGTTGACATAATATTAGCATATCAAATTGACACCCTATCCTCAGAATTGGTTTTTGTTTGGATTGCAGTTCACATAAAACTTTATTAATGTGCCTTGTTGCCTTGTTCTCTAGCCGCATCATGCCTCATAGCAAATGGAGGCTACTGCAGCTAGCACCTACTCTGATATCGGTCCATTTTCAAGTACCACACTTCTAGCATGGGTAGACTCCACATCCTCTTTTAAAATGTTCCATATTTATGCCATAGTACTCATTCACAGTTTTTCCATACATGCCAACCATTACACCTTTGGCATAGTCATCATGCCTTTTTGCACCTAATTGCTTCTTATGCCCGCCTGTATATGGATTGTGCTTTTCTGGTACATTAAAAAATGGAATAAATATAAAGCAATAAAAAGTTGTATTTGTCATTTATCATCATCTCTTAAATCCCACTCATCATATAAATTTGAGAATCTTCTAAAAAGGAAGACTGCTGTGTAAGAATAGCATAAGAGTACATTCATCCATCCTAGATGTACAAGTGTTTTCCTTATTTTCTATTTAAAGCAACCGTACATGACACATTTTCAAGAAAACGGATGCGTTTCTTAAATTTGAATCTTTGCCTGACAGATTCATTACATTGATTATAGAGTGCATTGAAATAATATGGTACCAGATGTTAATTGAAACAGGCATTAACAGTGTGACTTGGGCATGTACTGTGACTTAAAAATGTTAGAGCAGATGGATCTTTTCAAACTTCAAAACATGTCAGATTGTAAAAAGGACAAATCAGCACCAATGTACAAATTTTAGAAGAATATGAGAGTGATGCAATACAGCACTCAGATTGAGCACATTGTCATGCTCATTGCAGAATTTGTGGACTTAATGCTCATTCAGCAAAGTTAGACATGTAGACTAGTTCAAGTGAGTGTTGAATATAAATAATTTGTCAGTATGCTTTGTGTTTGTATTCTGGTTGTAATCCAGATACATTTTGCCCATTTGTGACAAGAATTTTGACCAGCTGCAGAACTAGGTTAGTTGATTTAAAAAAAAGACAGACATTTTTTGATAAAATTTACTGTAATTATGGCATGTAATATACAGATTAATCTCTGTATGTGCAGATTACGCATTTTTGCCACTTATATTAGCAATAATTATGATTATACTGCTCTTGGGGTTGGCATGTATATTTTTCTCACACCCCTAGTTTAAGCCAAGAACACTTGTTTTTGCCATGAAACACGAATTTATGTAGATAAACTTATTAATCACATTCCCATTTTTATAAATGGTAAATAAAATGTGAGACAAAAACAGGTTGTTAGGCTGGTCTCAGCTTTTGGTATTACTATAGAGCATTTGTGTCTAGCACAGCCTCAGTTTTTGGCTACCTTTACCAATTCCATACCCTCCAAAAGAGCAGGGTCTTGCCATGCCTTCTATAAACAACCTGCAAATACTGACTCTTGCAACTAGGAAACACACAAGATCAGGGCAACAGAAACTATGCACTACACCATGATTCTTTGCATTCCCCAGGTAAAAAATTGATCTCTGGCATTGGAATTGACTGATATTCATTAAACAGATTTTAATTGTTAATCCAGTCAGATCAGTGAACATTCAGAAAAATGAAGAATACTTTGCTCACTAATTAAAGTAGTTATTCTTTAAAGTCATGGAAATAGTCATGCTGACTGACAGAGGACTTTTAAGTATGTGTGAAAGTTTTATTTCAGTTAGACAAAATGCTGAAGTTATAAAGGTTGTAAATTGTGTAATTTAGCATTTGTAGCAATGGTGATCAACTGGACTCCTGCTCAACAACATGACTGACCCAGCATATGGAGGAAAATGTGCAACACAGTAAACATTAACACCTATCATAGCTGGAACATTAGATGCATCAGTAGTCCATTGGAATTTCTTGATTGACAGCCATTTTTTTAGACTGAGATTGATTCCAATGCTAAATATATACATTATAATCACTCATTCCTCATGGAGTAGAATGGAGATACATGCCTTTCATTAAAACCTGTTTTCTTGGCACATTAATTGATGATTCTTGTTTACAGTTATTTGAACATGAAAATACAGGAGGGAGATGCACATAACATTACCTGTCCAGGATATAGTTGTACTAAGCTTGTTCCCGTAGAGGTCATTGAAAACATAGTGTCAAGGGACATGGCACGTCGATATCTGCAGTTTGATATCAAAGTAAGTCAGTCTTCTGTTCATTTTGATTTTGTTGGTAAATTAATTCAATAATAAATTGGCTGGGGTTGACTTGAATCACTTTAATCCCGCACATCTATCTGTATGTGGGTATGTAATGAAGCCCATGTCTGCATAGGGCTGTTCCATTCAGACATCATACTCAGGAAAGTCAGTTTTTATATTAAAATATATGCCAAGGTGCACTGATTATGCAAAGAGCTACTATAAAAAAGTATGATACAAAAAATGATAAATTACCTCTGGGCTGTTCCATTAAAACATACATGGGACCCAGGGAAGGCACTTTTAAATGGGGGGGGGTGTGTGTACTCACCCATAGATGCAATTTAGAATTGTCTTGTCATTTTAATATGAACTTTGTGAAATCAGAGTATCCTGACATATATTTTTAACAAACTGTCTTCTCTGGGTGCCATGTATGTTTAAATGGAACAGCCCTCAATGGTTGACCATTCCAGTTTGAAAGTGCTTTCCCTGGCTTCCAAGTATGTTTTACTGGAACAATCCTTACATTGTTTTAATCAAGACATGAAATCATGGGAAATGGTTTTTAGTACTTAGCTGATATCATCATCATCATCAATCCCTTAACCCAAGAGGTCATTGGGGCACCACAGTTGACTTTGCAACCAATTCTCTCCATCTTTCCCTGTTCTCTACTACCTTTTGGGAATCTCCAAATCCGATGCCTGTCCACTCCTTAATGTTGTCTTCCCACCTCTTTTTCTGTCTGCCTTTTCTTTTGCACCCTCACACTGTGCCTTGCAAGATGGTTTTGCCAGTCCAGATGATCTTGATCAGTTTGCACTTTATTACAGTTGTCAAGAGGTCTTCATAGGATCCAATGGCTCGTTGGATCCTGCTGTTGACTTCTTCGATTGTTCCATGGTCAATGTATGAGATGGCCAAGATCTTGCGGTAGCATCTCGTTTTGAAGGTTTGAATCCTTCTTTGTAGATCTGATGTGAGCATCCATGTTTCACAGGCATACAGCTTGGTCATGTGGTCATATTATCTTTATGTACAACAGTGTAGGATTTGTTCATAATCACATTACCTTTATGTACAACAGTGTAGGATTTGTTCATAGTCACATTATCTTGATGTACGGCAGTGTAGGATTTGTTCATGATCACATTATCATGATGTACAGCTGAATAGGACTTGTTCATAATCACATTATCTTGATGTACAGCAGTGTAGGATTTGTTCATGATCACATTATCATGATGTACAGCTGAATAGGACTTGTTCATAATCACATTATCTTGATGTACAGCAGTGTAGGATTTGTTCATAATCACATTACTGAATAGGACTTGTTCATAGTCACATTATCTTGATGTACGGCAGTGTAGGATTTGTTCATGATCACATTATCATGATGTACAGCTGAATAGGACTTGTTCATAATCACATTATCTTGATGTACAGCAGTGTAGGATTTGTTCATAATCACATTATCTTGATGTACAGCTAAATAGGACTTGTTCATAGTCACATTATCTTGATGTACAGCAGTGTAGGATTTGTTCATAATCACATTATATTGATGTACAGCTGTATAGGATTTGCTCATAATCACATTATGAGTCACTAAAAAATAAAATTTATGATATATTAAATATTACCTTTGATAATGATTTCAAAATCAAATAAAATTCATCATGCAGGTTTTTTTCAAAACAGTTTGTCTGGTCTGATGATGATAATTTTCTGGTCAGGTCAGCAAAAACATGAAGTAGCTAGTCCTTGTGGCCTGCCCAGAATGCTTAAGACTTTTTAAAAAATTGGAGGACCAGTACAATTTCTGGAGGGCCAGAAAACATTTAAAGTTGCTGGTCATTCAGGCAAGAGAAAAATTTGGGGAAAGGAGAAATACTGGCCACAGTGATGATATTAAACACCTCTATGGAACTACATTCTCTTCCCATTTGGAAAATATATTTATCCTTAGATAAGACACATCTTCCATATTTAATTCATTTTTGCTCATCTTTCTTTCTCTCTCACTCCACAGTATGAAATGATCATAAGTTACATGTACCATCATTGAAGATGTATGAAACAATGATGAGGAACAAGCTTCTAACCACCACAAGTAGATTTCAGATATTAGCATAAGAATTTTCCACGTGAATCATTTGAGCGTATAAATTGTTATTGACTGAATTTACCATAACCAGTGTTGATTGCAAACCAGAATTAAGTGACTGTCTACATTTTCAAGATACAGATGACCTGGTTGTTAAAACTTATATTTGGAGGGACAAGCTCATTGTGAGCCTTGACTTCTTGGATACCTATTTTTACATTCCGATTCACTACATTGGGGTTGTCCTGTGGTTGAACTGTTTGCAACTAGTTAGAATCAGGATCTATTTGTGGCTCCAGTATTGGCAGTGGATCTTTTGTCATTCAGTTTGGATATGGTTTGCCTTCCTACCCACTAGGCTTATTCCAAGAGTGATTCAGGAAATAAGGAACTTGTACTGCAAGGTAATTTTGACCATCCCTCCTAGGATGAACAGATCCTGGGCAAATTATCCACTAGATCTCACAGTAGATGTTCACAGGATAATCTAGACCTCTCCCAACCAGCTCAAAATGTCATAATTACAGGTCTGCCTTCCTGGACAGAATTTGATTCATACTAGCCTTTTATCAGGAAGGTCCTGCATGATGTCATCTCTTCAAATGTGCAGAGAATCACAGGAGCTTAGAAGGCTGTCCACATTGAAGACATTTTTATGAGGAGAATGGTGTATTCAAGAACTAGTGCAAGGACAATGACATTGTTCTCTTACTGGATTGCATCCAGTAAATAAACTCCTGCATAAAGTTCAAAGTTGTGCATTTAAAAATGCACTCTGCAGTATTGAATTTTCAATTAGCTGATAAGATAAACTGAATAGGTAAGAATCTAAAACATAATTGACAAGTAATATACTTATTTGATCAAACTACCATTATCCATTGCAAAGGATGCACATTTAGGTTAATACAAACAGATAGTTGGAAATCACACTAATTATTTATAACAGAAAGATGTGTCCCCTAGAGTAATTCAGCCACTGATGCACTTTCCTGTGAAGCTTAAACTGAGGTACATCTGATATACGGGGAGCCACCTAGTGGAGATGAGAGTTTATTATAATGGTAGCTTAGAGGGTTATCTTCCCATAGGTACTTTCTTTATTGTCCATATATTATATAGGTAGCAGAGACTGATTTTTTTTTATTCTTTATGGAGGGCTGGAATTTGGAGGTAGCTGAAGTTAAATTCCTAATAGGACAATGAGTGGCTCTTTGCTTATAGTATAAGTCACTTTTCAGGTTCCCTTGAACAGTGTTACATAGAGACTGGGCTGTATTCATTACACACATTAAAATTATATATATTTAACTAAATAACCATTGATTTTCATTCCCAGGCATTTGTAGAAAGTAATCCATCCATAAAGTGGTGCCCATACCCAGGCTGTGGCAGGGCTGTCAAATTTCCTGACATGGAGACTGGATCACTTATGTCACCACGTCATTCCAGGTTACCCAGCGATACATCCAGAGCTGTGGATTGTGGTAATGGACATTACTTCTGCTGGTATGTTGCCCCACTTCTGTCCTTGCAGCTGGATTTTTTAGCTAACATAGTCATAAAGCCAGGAGAGCTTATGGTGTGGACCAGCATCTACCATGTGGCATGAATTGTTCGTCATCTGTTGTCTGTCAACATTTGCTGTTTTAATTTCTTCTTAAAAGTAATGGACAAAATTTGGTAGCAATGTTTCTCTTAACATACTTAATGAAAATTTTATTCTAGGTGGCACCCTTGGCATTGGTTTGCTTCCATAGCAACAATATATAAAACATATTTTTGACTTCATCAGAAACAGTTGAGACAGTTTTGATCAAACCTTGTATGTTTCTTAAGACATGCTCTGTCAAACTTGTGCCCTGTTGGCTTCCCTAGCACCAATGTGACTAAGCAGCTGGGTGGAATACCTATTTTCTGATCAAATTTGGTAGGATAAGTTCTTACCACATCCTAAATAAAAATTGTGTCTGTGTTGGCTTCCCTAGGAATTCTGTGGCTTCTTTAGCATCTTTGTGGAAAACCTATTTTCTGCTTTTTTATAGAATGGCTAAGGCATTTTTGATCAGTCTTGATAGAAATGTTTTTTTGCACATGTTCTTTGAAAATGGTGTCAAGGGTGGCTTCCCATGGAGCTGTATGGCTTGGTTAACAAACTTGGTGGAAAACCTATTTTTGACTTTTTCTCTAGAACCATTGAGGAAGTTTTAATCATGCATGGAGCAAATGTTTCTTAGCTATGTTGTGGCTTTAATAGAAGCCTGGTGAAAACCTACTAATGGCCCATAAAGTTTGGCTGTATGTTACTAATATATACAGAAGAAACCAAGAATTTTATCAAATGTTCTTCTCTCCAAAACTTCATTGGTATATCCAAGCAGATTTGATTTATATTGTGGAGGTTAGTATTAGGTCTGGTTGACCTGGTGTCAGGATAATGTGACTGGGTGGGATATGATGCCACATTTCTGCAGCATGATGTCTCAGTGCTAGACATCGTTATAAACTGCCACACTGCAGGCATAGCAACATGACTCAAATTGTTAAAGCTATATTAAAAATCCCAAAACACCACAAAAACAACATTAATATTGTGGAAGTTAAAAAGGTTTCCATGGAAAAAATTTTTCCATTTTAAATTCAGTATACTCAAACTTAAGGTCATGTGTAAACTCAATGAAGGCTTAACTGAATACCTTAACCATATGCTGGGGACTAGATTAGGTTGGGTTTTGAGTCTACATTTATTTTCTTTGTTTATTAATGATTTGATTCAGTTACTGAGAGAAAACTATTGCAGAGGTATTTTTATTTCAGAAAATGTCCCTGATCTGTTAGCACTCTTATTTGCTGATGATGTAGCTAATTATGCTGATACAGTGATAGCATTGCAACAACAGTTACACACAATATAATGCTTTTGTAATACCATGGGAAGCTAACCAGGATGAGACTAAAATAATTGTTTTCTCAATGGATGGCCTTTAAGGAATTTTGAAAAGTGGTTTTTATATGGGGCATTAATTGGTACAGTTTCATTTTACAGATATATGATTCTTTTACATCCAAATTATCCTGGATGAAGTCTAAAAGAACATTGGTAGTTCAGAATATCAAATCTGTTATGACTCTCTTTCATTACCAAGGAAATTTGGGCATTGTGTAGATACATTTAAATTATCTGATACTGTGGTAAAACCTATAGTATGTTATAGTCCTGAAATCTTGCGACACACATATTCAGAATATTTTGATAATGTTGAAGGCTGTTTCTCATTTGAATATGTTCCCTAATCACATTACATTAGGAGTATTAGCCTGCTACCTTACGAATCTAGCTGTACTAAAAGAGATCTTATATAGACAAAGAGCAATAACTTTTGTCCATTACCACCCCTTGCCACCGCCAGGTGTCACAAGTTGTTAGCTTAACTCCTGTACTGGAAACATCACAGAGTTTATCCTCTGATAATGCAAGCCATTTTCATGTTCTGAGTGAATCATCCAACGTCATTGTGTGGATTAATCATTGTGCTGCAGATTGTATACATTCTTTTTTTACAATTTCTGCCAAATTTGAGTGATTTTGTTTGGGACTTTATCCTTTTAGACCACATCACAACACATTATCATTGACCTCTACAAGGTCATTGCAGGTTAGTGCGACTTTGACTTTTCACTTGCTCCATCGGTGATGGAGTTGGTTTTAGTGAGGCTTTTTTTTTGACATGCTGCATTGCTAATTTATGCTTTGTTTTTCCTTTTTGTGTATCATTTCAGTAGAAGGTCAGTTAATTACGTGAATGCGTAAGTTCCGAGCATAGTCTTTAAGTTTGAATGTAATGCTGACTTTATTGATTACTTCATTAGTAATGGGGAATATATACTTATTAGTGAGTCAAAATTAATCATTTATACTTTGCTTTCTCTTCTTGTGTCATTTCAGCAGAATGTCATCTAAATGCTATAATGCAGCATCAGAACATGGACATCTATCATAACTCTTATTTTGCATATACTAAATGTACATTTTCTATGACATGCAACATGTGTAGTATAGGGTCAGAGGCTGTCTGGACTACAGTATTAACTAGTTAGTCACATACTGATTTGTTAATCTTTGCTTTGCTTTCTCTTCTTGTGTCATTTCATGAGAAATGTCTACTAAATGCATGAAATGTACATCTACAGCAATAGTCCATATGGCATTGAAGGGAAGGAAAGACAGAATAAGTCAAGGAAGACAACCTACAGTTTGTTTTTGGCGCATGGTTTTATAATCGATCCAATGAATCCACCTTATATTTCTGCACTGTCACCAGCTGTCCAGTTGTCACTGGCCATACAGCCCTCACCGACTGTCCAGCCCAGATGGTGCAAGTCCCCTGCATTTCTGAGCATTGTCTTGGGGCCTATAAGTCAGGATGCATGGGGTTTGTACCTGATCCATTGGATCTAATGCATAATAAAACCACACTGACACCCCTTTTAAAGTCCCCTTCATCAAACAGTCATGATCACACACAAGATTTGATCATTCCTGCATCAGTGGTGCAGCTCAGGTTTGCTGATGAGGGGAATCCTGCTGGAGAAGTCCTTAGAGGAAATAACAGTATGTACCAATGCCTGTGCACATGGTTGGGGTGCCCACCTGAAGCCAGACTTCACTACCCTCAGCAACAAGTGGGAGCCATTGTATAACCTCTTTGTATCAACATCCTAGAAATGAGGGCTGTCTCAATCAACCAGTATACCTCATTTTGTCTCCAAATGGAACCATTCCTGTGTTTTAACAGAGGTGGTTAGAAATTGAATTTCGAGCTCACTGGATCTTCATATTCCCTCAGAATGGAGGAGTGGGGGTGATCCTGGTCATTCAGAAGAGCTTTGGGTTTTGTTTATCAACAACCCCCAAAAGGAGAAAAGTTCACTCGTCAAACAAAAAAATTGTGGTGCAGATTGTATAAAGACCACAGTCCCCGAGGTCTTGCTCAAGGCTGTTTCTTTTTGGGAAAGTAAATAGCATATTGAGACCCGTCATCAAATTGAGTCACCTAAACCAATTCATTGCACCTCCAGAATTAAAGATCAGGACAGCAAAATCAATTCACCTCTCCATTCAAAGGGACAAGTATGCAGTCAGTCTCGATCAGTTTCATGTCCCTATCCACCCCATGTCATGAAAATTTTCTCCAATCTGCTTATGATACAGTTTATCAATTCATAGTTCTCCCTTTGGCCTCAATATCAGTCCTTGGACTTTTACTGAAATTATGTATTTCACCCTGTTCCGATCAATGTCATTTACAATTTACACCTGGACGACATCCTCCAGAAACATGTGGTAAGTTATATCCTAGCCCAAGGCAGGAACGATCGATCTCTCTTTTAGATCATCTATGCTTTCTAGTTAAATGGGAAAAGTCATACCTCCATCCATCCCAGAATTTTGTCCATCTGGATGTGGAATTTTTTTATCCATCTGGGTATGGAGTTTATCACCAACCAGAATCTGATGCATCTTCCTCATCTTCACATAATCAGAACTGTTGAACTTGCACAGTCTGTTTCCAACAGGATTTGGATTTCAGCGAAAGTATTTGCAACTTCTCTGTTGATTCAATCCAGCAGCAGATTTGATCCTGCTTGGCCATCTCTTTTTTTATGCGCCCCCTACAAATGACATTACAAGCACAATGGCACCCCCTTTTCAAGTCCCATTTATCAAACAGTCATGATCATAAACAAGGTTTGATCATTCCTGCATCAGTGGCACAACCCAGCTTGGTTGACTATGGGAATCCCACTGGAGAAGCCCTAAGCGGAAATAATGGTATCAACACCAATGCGCATGATTGGAGTGCCCACCTGATGCCGGACTTCATTACTGTCAGCAGCATATGGGAACCAGGGGAAATGGCCTCCACACATCAACATCCTGGAAATGAAGGCTGTCATCAGTGCCTTTCTCTTCTGAAAAGATCGACTCTGAGGCAAAAATGGTCCTCATTAGTTCCGACAACTCTGTAGTGATGACCTATCTGCTCAAACGGGGGCACCAAATCACCCGACCTATTGGTTCTGATTTGGCAGTTTTTTTGTTGGTGCAACAATTTCCATATCAATTTACTAATCAGACACATTCCCAGCAGACTCAATATATTGGCTGACACTTTCCAGGAGATGTCAAGTCTTTCATGTGGAATGGTCTCTCCATTAATTGGTCTTCACTTGGATTAGCACACTTTGAGGGTGTCTGATTATTGACCTCTTGGTGACAAGGTGGAATCACAATCCACCCACCTTTGTCTGTCTAGTTCCAGACCCAAAACTTGGGCTCTGGATGCACTGTCAATCATTGGGAGGGGTTGTGGGCATTTGCCTCGCCTTCCATGGCGCTGAGTCCGAAAATAATCCAAAAGTTATGGGTCAGCCAATGCACAGTCTAGTTCAACTGAAGTTACTCAATAGTAGAAATAGTATAACAGCATGTCAGATGCTATGAGATTGAATCAAATGGCCTGACATTGGTGTCTTCATTATATGTCAGCTGAGCAATATCCGGTCATTTGAGCCTCTAGATCTATGGTTCAAGATGGCCACTATCGCTTAACCGGCTTGAGGCAGCTGTCCGGATTTTTGTGCCGTTTTTATGATCTGTGTGCTTGTTTTCTGTCTTTGTCTGTGCTATTGTGTTCATCATGCACTGGCTGTTCTTTTTGAATGCGTTTCTTCATCTTCTTGTATTGGAAACGAGAAAAATTAGACTTTTTCTCAGCTGTCTTGCTCCACTGTTGCGGCTTCCTTTGTTATCGAACAAGCCGCCATCACGTGATACTCACCAGTCCACTCGTTTATGCTATGATGGACCCTCATTAATTGCGTTAAATGACCACTCCTTGGCTCTCCACACTACATTGTGCACTAGACTAAACAATCTGGGACTATATTCATCATTCCATAACTGTAAACGGAAGCGAAAAAAGAAGCATTGTTTCAAAGCTGGCCGGCGTAGAACAGGAAGAAGAATTCCAGTTATCTCCCTTTTGCCCTTTCCGGCGCAGAAATTTAAAAATTCGGCTGTTAATTTAGACAACCTAATCCAAATTCCAATTAAATTGTCAACCTTTGTGTCAGCTATCGAAGAGATACCACTGCGCATCGCATTATTCAATGCCCAATCAGTAGGACCATTGGAAAAGCGCACAGAAATAGTTAATTTTATCAACGATCAGAATATCGACGTCTTTTTCCTGACAGAAACATGGCTAAAAACATAGGCGATGAACCCAAGTGCGCGGATCTAACACCCACCGGTTACTCCATCAAGTCGTTCCCCCGCCACTCTCACGGAGGTGGAATTGCTGTCATCGCAAAGACCTCCATGATCAACCGTCTTAACTACACTACAACTTTCAATTTCGACCACACATCGTTTGAACTAGTCCAAACTACACTCACACTGGAACAAAGGTCAGTCCATTCTTCTGCCTCTACTGCTCTCCTCCTAGTAGAAAAAACAAGCTGACAGAATCTCTCTTTTTGGAGCAGTTTCCGAATCTCCTGGAGTATGGAAATTCGATAGGTGGCAACCTGATTATTCCTGGAGATTTCAACTTTCACTTTGACTGTCCTGGAAACCCATGCACATCGAAACTCCTAGATTCCATTCACGTTTTCAACCTCAAACAGTCAGTTAGCCAACCCACCCATAAACATGGTCACATATTAGACTGGATTCTTTACAGACCTGATGATAATATTCTTCAGTCCTCCCTGGTGTCCTACGAACTTTCATCAGATCACCTCTGCATTATATGCCATCTTGACGTATCAGTCCCTAACCCTCCACCTTTATTCGCTACTAAGAGAAACCTCCGTATGATAAACAGAACCAAACTAATGCATGACATCCAAGCAAACCTAACAACTAGCTTACCTACTACAGCAGAACAACTTGATAACTGCCTGCATTCATTGCTCGACAAACATGCCCCAGCAACCAAGTGCAGAGTAGCAATTCAGAAGTGTTCTCCGTGGTATAGCAGTATTAGGGACCAGCTTCGCACTGCTAAAAGAGACCGCCGTAAAGCTGAGAGGCTTTGGCTTTCCACCAGACTCACTATTCATAAGCAGATCTATGATGCCGCTAAGAAGAATGTCACAAACATAGTCCATGCAGCCAAATCAGCCCACTACAGTACTAAGATCACGGAAAGTTCCAGCTGCAAAGAGCTATTTGAGATTACTAACAAGCTAATGTCAAGGAACAAATGTACACCACTTCCAGCTACCTTCTCTCTAGTTGACCTTCCGGACCTGTTTGCAAATTTCTTCCGTGACAAAGTACAAACCATCAGAGATAAACTTGACAACACAATTTCAGTTGACTCGTCGTCACCATACAGTTGCGATACAGAATTTCAGTGGCAACCGTTAGCAGCATTTGAACCTGTCTCTATGGCTTTAGTACGTACAGTCGTGATGAAGAGTGCACCAAAGTCATGTGAACTGGATCCAATTCCGACGTCACTGCTGCTAGAATGCTTGGATCCAATATTGCCTTCACTAACTGATGTTATTAATACCTCTCTCTCATCTGGGGAATTCCCATCATTTTACAAAACTGCCATTGTAAAGCCTCTGCTGAAGAATCCAACACTCGACCATAATGATTTAAAGAACTACCGCCCAGTTTCTAATCTCCCATTCATGTCAAAAATCTTAGAAAAAGTTGTTCTATCCCAACTTGTATCTCATCTGAATTCAAACAGTCTTTTTAGCAATGTACAGTCTGCCACAGTACTGAAACTACTCTTCTGAAAGTAGTCAATGATCTTCTATCTGCTTTGGATGGCGGAAAGATTACAGTCCTCACTCTTCTTGACTTGTCTGCAGCATTTGACACTATAGACCATGATATATTACTTCACCGTCGCCAGCATGTATTTGGCATTCATGATACGGCCTTACTATGGTTCAAGTCCTGCTTGGTCAACAGGACACAAATTGTGTCCGCAAATGGAAAACACTCCAGCCCAGTTGATCTATGCTGTGGTGTTTCACAGGGGTCTGTTCTTGGACCTGTTCTTTTCATTCTGTACACTCAGCCACTCTCAAGTGTCATAGATCATCATCCAGTGTCTCACCAATTGTATGCTGATGACACCCAAATATACAAATCTAGCCATCCAGCTGAAGTTGAAGCTACCATCCAAGGCGTAGAGAGGTGCATTTCCGATGTGAAATCATGGATGACATGTAACAAGCTGCAGATGAATGATGATAAAACTGAAACCATCCTGATTACAACACAAAGACTTTCTCATTCACATCCTTTACCTCAGACAATAGATATCAGCAACACCAACATTAAATTCACACAGTCAGTACGAAACCTCGGTGTCACTCTTGACAGTACTCTCTCATTGCATCAACATATCATGAACATATGCAAGGCTGCATATCTTGAGCTGAGACGCATCAGCTCCATTCGCAAGTATCTTTCAGTTGATGCCACTAAAACACTTGTGTGTTCCTTAGTACTTTCAAGACTGGACTGTTGTAACTCAATTCTGTCTGGTTCGTCTCAATATCTACTTCAGAAACTTCAAAAAGTTCAAAATACAGCTGCTTGGATCATCCTTAGAGTACCACGATCAGAGCACGCCTCTCCCCTGCTCTGTACCCTACACTGGCTATCCATACAATCCAGAATTAAACATAAAATTTGTTCTCTGTGCTACGTTTCACTGACGGGCTCCAGTCCAACATACCTATCTGGCCTCACCCATGTGTACACACCTGCAAGATGCTTACGCTCCTCTTCTGACACTCGTATTCTCATTATTCCCACTATGAAGATGAAATCATATGGACAACGCTCTTTTGCATACCAGGGCCCAGCAACGTGGAACGAATTGCCCACTGCACTTAGACACAAAGACACAGTGATCTCATTCAAGAGCGCTCTTAAAACTCACCTATTTCAACTGCAAGAACAGGCTTAAAGACCTAATAATGTATCCTTAAGTGTTGTCAAATGTTGTAAAGCGCTTAGAGCTTCTAAAGATTAGGCGCTATACAAAATCCTCATTATTATTATTATTATTATTATGTATATTCCCAAGCCCCAACATGATATTGTTTTGATCTTACCACCCATTCCATTAAAGATTGGCTTTCTTGCTTCATAGTAGGCATTATCTGATTTGGTATAAGAAGCATTTCTAAACTTCTAAAGTAGTACTATTAAAAGTTGTACAAGAACGAAGGATACAAGATATTTTTAAAGTATAATAGTTGCATCAGAAATTAACTATTTCTACCCATTAAACTTGTTAATACACTAGAGTACTGTGTTGGTATTAGTTAGAAAGACAATCTTGAGTAAAATCTTGATGACCTAAGTTCTCTGAAATTGTTACTTGACCATGAAATATGTACATGTTTTGACATCATTCTGAGTTATATAGTGTTCAGTACAGAACATAAACTAATGCAACTATTGTTACGTTGAGGAAACACAGTAGCTTACAGAAAGTTAATTATTTCTTGTAGCTGGTCCTTTGAGTTATGGTTTGCAGCAGAAAATGCTTGATATGACACAAAGATGAATGTAATGAGTAATGTTATAATTTTTTAGGGTATGCTCTGGTGAGGCTCATGAACCATGCAGTTGTGAAAACCTTGCTAAATGGTACAGCAAGATCAGTGAAATCAGGCCAGATATGTGTAAGTTTCTTTTCTTTCTTTTTCTTTCTTGTATTTTCATTCACCATCTCATTAGAGGCTTGCAGGAATATACAGTAGAGCTCACATGTATTTTCAGAATCCTGTGCATCAGAGTGGGGGACTTAACCCCCCTCCACTTTTGCACCCTGACAGAGCAATAAAATAACTACTAATCACCACTGCACCTCGGCTGGCACACCAATGGCATCTCCACTGTGGAGCTGCTGACTGACATTACTGATTGACATTTGAACAGCCAATAAATGAAGAACACCCATGGAAAGACTTAGATGTCATGAGTGATTTACAATCAAGTACAATTTCAGCAATCATTTGATCTTTATTACGATCACCTCAGTGATGAATAGAAATTAATTTAATTTCTTGTATATTTTGTACATTTAGAAAACTTACACGCTGACTTGATGAGACAAACACTTTGTTGAGCTTCTCTTGAATAATTTTTTTAATTTATTCTATTGTTTAAACATGAAAAGTAATCCACTGAGGTATGGACAGTTAAATTCCAGATAGCTGCAGCTTCTGTTTAAAAACACAAACAACAAAAAAGAAAACACTGAATTTACACTTAAATGCCCGATTTTATACTACAGCTCTGAATAAGACATTAGTGTTCAAGCAATAACCCTCCCCCCCGCTTTTTAGAAACTTAAATGGTCTCTCCCTAATAAAGACTTGGCTTCATCGGATGTTCAGCAGAAATCAAGGCAGTGACCATTGTAAGCACTGCTATAAAATGTTAGCATCAGAAGATGATACCAAGTTCAGGTTGGGAAAGGTGCATTTCTTTTACATGAATGACTTGGTGGATTGCACTTAATACATATAGCTCCAATTATGATCCAGTCATTAACAACTAAGTTATACAGATTGACATTTGAACAGCCAGTGAATGAAGACCACCCACGGAAAGACCAAGACATCATGCATGATTTATAATCAGATACCATTTCAAGACTCAAGTGATTTTAATTTCTATCATACGCACTGGGACAGTAAAAAAGTAAAATAAAAACGTTTTGTGTATTCTGTCCATTTAGAGAAGGTTGTTCAACGAATTTTACAATATAATAATAATGAGGACTTTGTATAGCGCCTAATCTTTAGAAGCTCTAAGCGCTTTACAACATTTGACAAAACTTAAAAAACATATATAATGATATGATTACAAAACTAAAAACAAACACCACGAAAGTAGAAACAGAAAATATGCTGTAAATATCTAAGGCAAGGATACATTATTAGGTCTTTAAGTCTGTTCTTGCAGTTGAAATAGGTGAGTTTTAAGAGCGCTCTTGAATGAGATCACTGTGTCTTTGTGTCTAAGTGCAGTGGGCAATTCGTTCCACGTTGCTGGGCCCTGGTATGCAAAAGAGCGTTGTCCATAAGATTTCATCTTCATAGTGGGAATGATGAGAATACGAGTGTCAGAAGAGGAGCGTAAGCATCTTGCAGGTGTGTACACATGGGTGAGGTCAGATAGGTACGTTGGACTGGAGCCCGTCAGTGAAACGTAGCACAGAGAACAAATTTTATGTTTAATTCTGGATCATATGGATAGCCAGTGTAGGGTAGAGAGCAGGGGAGAGGCGTGCTCTGATCGTGGTATTCTAAGGATGATTCGAGCAGCTGTATTTTGAACTTTTTGAAGTTTTCGAAGTAGATATTGAGATGAACCAGACAGAATTGAGTTACAATAGTCCAGTCTTGAAAGTACTAAGGAACACACAAGTGTTTTAGTGGCATCAACTGAAAGATACTTGCGAATGGAGCTGATTCGTCTCAGCTCAAGATATGCAGCCTTGCATATATTCATGACATGTTGGTGCAACGAGAGAGTACTGTCGAGAGTGACACCGAGGTTTCGTACTGACTGTGTGAATTTAATGTTGGTGTTGCTGATATTTATTGTCTGAGTTAAAGGATGTGAATGAGAAAGTCTTTGTGTTGTAATCAGGATGGCTTCAGTTTTATCATCATTCAATATGTTTATGCTTTTACTTTCTTCAGAGAAATCTGAACAAACTTCCCCACTGATTTTGATGAGAAACTAAAGCCAGATCTGTTGTCATGTAATTTGCTATAGTTCATCCTGCACAGCATTGCAAATGATATCTACATATCTTTCTCATTGAATTTTCATCTTAAAATGTAGCTAAAACTACTGTATTCATTTTGTGCACAAACAATTTAAACATGATTTGTACTGACATACAATATAAAACCATCCATTTGATACATGCTGAAAAGAGTGGTCCATGTACATCCACTATGCACATCCTGACTTCAGGAAGAGTCCACTTCTCATACAGCACTGAGAGTTATGCCATATGAAAACAAGCATCAACTGCATTTTCTTTAATTAGCATTTTTCTTTCACTTAACATGTCTGTGTCAACAACATAAAAACAACCAAGGAACCAGTTTGCCTTCAAATGAATGCAATTGGCATTTGAAGAAAAAGAAATGTGCAATAAGCAGCTTTTTTGGATAATAATAATAATAATAAGAAGAAGAAGAAGAATTATAATAATGGAAATTTTTCAGCTGTTAAGTTTCACTTGTTCCAGATGTTAAATACTATTTTAAATGATTTTTTAATAGCTTGACTGCATTGTATTATTTGTAACTGTAAATCATATTAAAATCATTTATTTATTTATATATATGACTCCATATATTATACATATTTGTCTGGTTGTGATGGATCTGGATTTCATATTAGATTCAGCTGAGTTGGTCAGGGAACTAGACTAAATTTAGAGGAGTACCCCAGAAGCTTAAACCTGCCTTTGTGTTTCTCGCAAAAGGCATGCATGATCAAGCTGTTGCTTTCAGCATTTTATACAAATGTTGTGAAACATACTAAAATACACTGAAGGCAAAGGGACAGTAAGTAAAAAGTTACTACAGTCAGCATAGAAGTATAAAATGGAATGTTCAGTTTCATAGAAATAAATTGGTTTGGGTTTAACACCATATTTTTGTTGTTGTGGTTGTGGCCTTAATGCCATATTTCAGCACCTGATAGGCTCTACTTGGCGGCCAGTCTGTGCTCATGTTTCATTGTATGTATAATCTGCCATCATGTAACATGTTGGTAGATCAGGATCCTGTTCTGTTCATCATTCTTGTAAGATCTGCCATCATGTAATGTGCTGGTACAGTATAGATCTGGTATCACATACTGTACTGTTAGATCTGGGTCCATGCTATTGTTCATTCAGCATGTGATCTGCTGTCATATAATGTGCTGGCAGATTTGGGTCTGGCTGTTCATCATTCTGTCAGTGCTTTCAAGCAGTCAGTGTAGATTTGTCATGTAATGTGCTGTAGATCAGGGTCTGGCTGTTCATCATTCTGTCAGTGCTTTCAAGCAGTCAGTGTAGATTTGTCATGTAATGTGCTGTAGATCAGGGTCTCGCTGTTTATCATTCTGTCAGTGCTTTCAAACAGTCAGTGTAGACTTGTCATATAATGTGCTGTAGATCAGGGTCTGGCTGTTCATCATTCTGTCAGTGCTTTCAAGCAGTCAGTGTAGATTTGTCATGTAATGTGCTGTCGATCTGGGTCAGGCTGTTTATCATTCTGTCAGTGCTTTCAAGCAGTCAGTGTAGATTTGTCATGTAATGTGCTGTAGATCAGGGTCTGGCTGTTCATCATTCTGTCAGTGCTTTCAAGCAGTCAGTGTAGATTTGTCATGTAATGTGCTGTAGATCTGGGTCAGGCTGTTTATCATTCTATGCTTTCAAGCAAACAGCATAGATCTATCATGTAATGTGCTGTCAATCTGGGTCTCGCTGTTCATCATTCTGTCTGTGCTTTCAAGCAAACAGCATAGATCTGTCGAGCAATGTGATGTTGATCTGGGTCTGGGTGTTTGCAATAGACTGCTGGTTATAACATGTTATATACCAGTAAATGCAGAATCAGATGTCACTGTTATATGCCAGTAAATACAGAATCTGATATCGCTGTTATATGCCAGTAAATACAGAATCTGATGTCAGTGTTATATGCCAGAAATACAGAATCTATGTCTGTTATATGCCAGTAAATACAGAATCAGATGTCACTGTTATATGCTTTAACACACACACACACACACAGACATATAATGCAGAATCAGATATCATTGTTATATGCCAGTAACTAAATACAGAATCAGATATCACTGTTCTGATTGTTAGTTTTGTGTGGGTTTTTACAGTGTCTGGCACAGAGGAGCAGACAGAGAGTGCAGCGAACTGTCTTTGGTTGGTTACCAACTCCAAACCCTGCCCTAACTGCAAGTCTCCTATACAGAAAAATGAGGGCTGCAATCACATGAAATGTTCCAAGGTATTATTATTATTATTATTATTATTTTGTGTAGGATATTGATAACTGTTATGAAATGAAATATTGGAGGCATCCGTCTACTTTCCTATTTACATTCTTAGATTTACACAGAGACTGAATGTCATCTTGCCAGTAATGAAAGCAAAATGTCTCAGTGGAAAGTCATATAGTGTTGATCCAGTATATATGCCATGTGATTTCTGTTCTATACCATCTGCCATGTCATGTCACATTTCTGCTTTTTAACTTTTTACAGACTTGATGGATTGAAACTGCATTTGGCATAGGGGATTACAATAAGAAGGTCTAGGCCAAGATGGATTTTCACCAGATCTTTGGCTCATGTATGACTTCAAATTTACCATTCATATTGGCAAGGGTAGCCACACCCTATGGAAATGTTTACAGTTTTCCAAGTGCCATCACATTTTATTTTCATTTTGATAATGCTTTGTCACCTGTTTAAATGTTTTAATTATTAGACTCTCTGCATATAAAAATGTTGTAACAGTGAAGATTTTGAGTGTTTTATGGCTGAAAAGTTGTAACAGTGAAGATTTTGAGTGTTTTATGGCTGAAAAGTTGAAGGGAAAGGTCAGTGGAAAGTATCATTTGTTGCAGACCAAACTTTTCTAATTCTTTCACTTCCATAATGACTACAGAGCATTTGTTATAAACCTGTGTGCTATTTTTCTCATACCAATTTATTCAAAATTCACATTTCCAAGCCTTCCTCTGTATGCCTGAAGACAAGGGGAGTCATATCACTTAGGGATTCTCTCACCTTTACAACTGAAGATAAGGAGAGTCGTATCACTTAACAAATTCCCTCAGCAAGCTCTACTTTCCTTTCTAACACATAGGTTCTCAAAATGTGGTTAGTGACCCATTTGTAGTGGGCCATGAGCTTGCTGCAGGCGAGTCGCTTCAGTGACAAGAATCTTTTTAAGTAGGTAATGGATGCACAGTATGTATGTATACTTCTGACCCTTCACCAAAATTAAATTGGTAGATATAGGAGTTGTACATAATAGGTAGGTAGGTTGGTTAGATAGATAGATACTGTGCTCCCTCATTTACCTGTATATATTCATACCAGTAGGAAGATGGTGGATAATCTCGGATGGCAGTTGATTGAGATTAGTCTGTTATATAGATAAATTGATGAATGGAGATAAAGACAGACATTGTAATTTAACCAGTGGGTTATTAAAAAATGATGTGTAGATCTATAAAATGGATTTAATTATGTTTCTCACATATTTACAGTCAATTCCCAGACCTCAGTAAGTCCCATCATTACATGCATTCCATAGTCTTAATAGTATGAATGGAAACCGAAAGTAAACTGCAGTTGAAGTGATACACTATGCACTCCGTTGTCAATAGCGCTTAGTTAACATTCCCACAAAGAAACCCACAATTGATCATTGTTTACTAAATGCATATGTTGATGTCATGTCCTCAGCAACCGAACCCAAAAGTAAACCGCAGTTGATGTGTTACACTATGCACTTCGTTCTCAATAGCACTTAATTAACATTCCCACAAAGAAATCCACAACTGATCATTGTTTACTTCATGCACATGTTGATGTCATGTCCTCAGCAAGAACACAGATTCCAGGACTTGCATCAGATTTATTTTTGCTTCCACTCCACATTTCTGAATTATTGTCAGTGTCCATGACATAATTCCCTGGTACATTTATTAGGATCAGAAACTAATTTCCTCAAAAATCTCAGCATTGTCTAATGAAAGATATTTGTCCATTCTGCAAGATATTCATTAATGCTGAAAGTGTGAATTGAGTTCACATACAATTTTAGTGACAGTACCTTGGATTGGCTGATTCTCCGATAATGACTGGGTTTTTTTTCTCAAACCCATCAGCATTTACACTGATCACAACTGTGATTTTATCAGTTGATCTTTTTTGTCCCTTTTGTATTATCCTTTATTGATAGGGATCAGTGGGACAATATTTTAAAGTTAAGTCCTAACTCTACCATATTGAACATATTTTTTTTGCTGTAAGCACTCCTGTGTCTGTTGCTCACATTGACCTGCCCTCTCATCAGAAATAATGTGATATGACTGTCTAGCCACAAGTCTGTGTACCCAGCCATTGATGCATAAAAAGTCACTCACATTAAGCTCTGTACCAAACGACTTTGCCTTCTCTTATCTAGTTTTGTCAGTTACAGGATTATTCTGTGGCCTCTAAATGAAAATTTTGCAATTTTTTTTCCTGTATAATAATTGGGCTACTTGTATAAATATTTCATTTACACAGCAATGATTTTCAGCTAGCCTGACAAAAAAGCTAAGTGAACTTATGGTATGATCCTGCAAGAATCATGCATTGTATATCATTAAATTGTTGTTATTTTTAAATTTTCTCAAAACCAACCAGCACAAATTTAACCAGATGCCACACAGACAGAGCATCCTATTATGAAGGGTTTTCAGACTTGTATAAATAATGTAGATCCACTGTCAAATATGGCCACCATTACTAAAAATAGTAACAACCCTTAAAGAACTTTGGCAGAAAGCAACCTGGCAAGATGACTTTCACTTTGGTGAAAAGAATGATGATTTGCTTTCACATTTGGCTGCTGTTACTAACAATAAAAAATCCACTCTAACTGACACTAGAATGAACTTTAAACAACTTCTTCTCCAAAAGTATTTAACAGAATTTGGTCATATTTTATAGCATCCTGGGCATGTTTACCTTTCAGATTTGTACAAATGATGCAGATCTGTCTTCAGTATGTCTGCCAATTACTAAAAGTCAAAAAACACAATAAAGCCTCAGGAAACCTTATTGAAATAATCCTGGCACAAGGACCTTTCAGATTTATACAAAAGATGCCAATCAGTCATCAGATATAGCTATAGAATTTGAAAAACTTTTACTCCAAGCATCATAGTTTAGGGGTCTTTCAGTATTAGACAAATGATATTTCATCGTAGATGGATGGAGATACAAAAACTAGAGAAAACTTGAAATACATATAGTTGTTTTCATAACAAAAGGCATCCTACTGACCCAGATTTCTTGGCCAACTTTCCGTGCATTTGGCTAATGAGCCAGGTAATCAATATTAGGTCCACTTATACCTCTTGTTTAATTGTCCAGGTTGGTTGAGCTAGAGAATTGTTGTTTCCAGCTCATGGTAGCCCTGATTCTTATGTTTCAGTGTAAGTATGACTTCTGCTGGGTGTGTTTGGACCAGTGGAAGAGACATAACTCCAGTACAGGAGGTTATTTCAAGTGTAACAGATATGATGTTGTACAGCAAGTGGAGGATAAGAGCACTACTGTCGTTAAAGAGGTGAGTTAATTAAAAGCAGGTCATTTTCTAATGTTATTAGGAAACTTCACAACAAGGTAAACATACTGGCCAGGGGACAAGGTAAGAACATATTTCATTGTACAAAGTTAGAGTGTCAACTGTCCCAAACTGAAAACACCCAGAGTTGGCAAAATTAAAATATTTAACAAAATTGTATTTTCAAGACACTGAATGTTAAGTCTTGATTTTCTTTTTTCACATGTCAATATTTCATGTTTCTGTGACATGGGGAGGTTTCCACAGCCTTTGACTCACCTGTAAAGCATAAGTATCACTTTTTCGATGCAGTGGTTTTTCCATTATTGTCCACTTCTGGCACGTGACCCCTATTGTATGTATCAGCAAACATGCGTGTTAAATAACTTTTAATAAATGAAAATAAACTTGGATCTTTCTTTTCATTAGCATTACAATGGCACTGCATCCTATGCATTAGCATTACAATGGCATTACATCATATGCATTAGCATTACATTGGTATTGCATCATATGCATTAACATTACATTGGCACTGCATCATATGCATTAACATTGCAATGGCATTACATCATATGCATTAGCATTACATTGGTACTACATCATATGCATTAACATTACATTGGCACTGCATCATATGCATTAACATTACAATGGCATTACATCATATGCATTAGCATTACAGTGGTACTTATAGGTTACTGCATTTGTGTGGGAAAATATGAACAAGTTTTTGGGATGGATATACTGCATGACCTTGGGAGTGCAGTATATCCATCCAACAAAACAAGTTCATATTTTCCCATACAAATGCAGTAACCTTTATATTATATGCTCATTTTCTTATTCTACCTAAGGCTTAAAATAAACAAAAATACACTACAAGAAACAATGTAACTGAATTTATGCTGTATTCCAAATTATATACACAAGCACAGATTTGTCAGTATACAACAACAACATTATTAATGCGCACATAACTCCGCCCAGATAAATTTGAACTTAGTCGCGCGGTAGACATCACTTTTGAAAGAAAATGCCATTTTGGTCTATTTAAAATTGAAATTTAGAGTCATATTGTGAATGAATGTGCATTGCAACAACTTTTCCATTTAGTCTGGAATAAATAGATTTTGGTACTTTTGTCAATTCTACTAAATTTCGTGATAATGACTGGATCCATCTGTCAGTTCTACATGCAGTACATCTGATTTCAGCAGAAAGGGAGCAGCGTGTTGACGTCTGCAAGTGTTTCTGTTCTGTCATTGAATGGTTGGAATCATAATGTGAGAAAAATATGAACTCTTTCAATTGTAATTATCAAAAAGACGCTATGGAATATAATGTTTGTTTCATTTTGAGTGCAGTAAGGAGGATATAATTGCACTTGGAATGTAGTCGAATATATAGCACAGTTTTGAAATGTGTAATCAAGCTTTAGAACCCATGACATGGCTCATGTAATTTGGATTTGCAGAACTAAGAAAGTACATTTTGAGGAAATTCAGAATGTTAAACTGTAAGTATATTTTTTGCCATTCTTATTACCAGCTAAAGAAAACACATTTATGCCTTGTCACTTGCATGTTATTTGTAGGGACCCAGACCTGTCTGGCATCTATCCCTAGCCTAAATCCAAAACATTGTATCAAAAAAGTTAACGCAGAATGTGGCAAAGCAGCTGGTATGTGGCAGTCCACGAAACATCTGCTTTAGTTCATTCAGAAACAAATTTAATCAACCAAAATGTAAAGCGTCTACTACGTGAGTATACATGATTTGTTTACAAAGTAGTTCCTAATACACTACTGGGCACATGTGAGTGCCATATGAAGTGCACATGAGTGCAATATGGTAAAATATTGAACGATTCTGGCAATGTAAAGTTAACAAAGAAAAAAAATGAGCATATAATAATATATCCTATGCATTAGGATTACAATGGCACTGCATAATATGCATTAGCATTATAATGGCACTACATCCTATGCATTAACATTACAATGGCATTACATCATAGGCATTAGCATTACAGTGGTACTACATCCTATGCATTAGCATTACAATAACACTGCATCATATGCATTATCTTTACAATGGCACTGCTTCATATGCATTATCATTACAATGGCACTGCATCATATGCATTAACATTACAGTGGTACTACATCCTATCCATTAGCATTACAATGGCACTGCATCAAATGCATTAGCATTACAATGGCACTGCATCATATGCATTAGCATTACAGTGGTACTACATCATATCCATTAGCATTACAGTAACACTGCATCATATGCATTAGCATTACAGTGGCACTGCATCATATGCATTTATCATTACAATGGCACTGCATCATATGCATTAACATTAAAGTGGTACTACATCCTATCCATTAGCATTACAATGGCACTGCATCCTATGCATTAGCATTACAGTGGCATTACATCATAGGCATTAGGAATACAGTGGTATTGCATCCTATCCATTAGCATTACAATGGCACTGTATAATATGCATTAGCATTACAATGGCACTGCATCATATGCATAGCATTACAGTGTACTACATCCTATCCATTAGCATTACAATGCACTGCATCCTATGCATTAACATTACAATGGTACTGCATCCTATGCATTAGCATTACAGTGGCACTGCATCATATGCATTAGCATTACAGTGGTACTACATCATATCCATTAGCATTACATTGGCACTGCATCATATGCATTAGCATTACAATGGCACTGCATCCTATGCATTAACATTACAATGGCACTGCATCCTATGCATTAGCATTACAGTGGCACTGCATCATATGCATTAGCATTACAATGGCATTACATCATAGGCATTAGCAGTACAGTGGTATTGCATCCTATCCATTAACATTACAATGTCACTGCATCATATACATTGGCATTAATATGGCATTACATCATAGGCATTAGCATTACAGTGGTACTACATCCTATCCATTAGCATTACAATGGCACTGCATTACATGCATCAGCACTACAATGGCATTACATCCTATGCATTAGCATTACAATAGCACTGCGTCATATGCATTGACAATACAATAGCACTATATATGCATTAGCATTAAAGTGGTACTACATCATATGCATTAGTTTTAAAGTGGTATTGCATCATATACTTTAGCATTACAGTGGCACTACACTGTATTTTATCAGCATTACAATGGCATTACTTAATATGGGGGCCCCGAGTGGCCAAGTGGTCTAAAGCGCTCTCCGTTACGGATCACTGCCATCTCACCGCTGTCTGCGTGGGTTCGAGTCTAGGATTCGGCGAATGTGGATATGTGAGAAAGCTTGCCAGTAGCTTCTTGTGAGTCGGTGGTTCTTTCCGGGGATTTCCCGGTTTCTTCCTCCACCATTAATACTAGCCGCCATGTATAGCCTATCGTGTGCTAAAAAATGGCGTTAAGCCCCACAACAACAACAACAACTTAATATGAATGAGCAGTACAGTGGCACCACTACTTTGCAAGGTGTTTGTGTTATTCCTTGGGGGGACAGGCAACACATAGCATTAATAACCATTAGGCAAAGTTTGAACTATTATTAGAAGTCATCACAAACATCTGCAAAGTTAATTCTGTTGGCACCTCCCTTATTCAGTCACACCAATCCACCCATCTCCATCACAGGGGCTGCATCCATAACCCAAAACCTTTTTTGTCAATTACTCACTCTAGTGAAATATAATACCAATATAATCAACCTTTCTCAATCAGTTGGATGGAGTTAAGGTTGTGAGATGAATACCTACATCTAACAAAAATGGGACACACCTCTACCTCTACCCCTCTTTTTCCGGGTGGGTACGGTGGGGGCTATGTCCCGGATCCAAAACATTTTTTTGTCATTTATGACATTTACTTATCCTTGTGAAACATCACAGTATTCTGACATCATTGTGACAACATGACTCCATGACATAGGTGTCCCTCATAATTCTGACAAAGTGACACTTGGACTGTCTCATGGTGCTAATCAGTAAACTGGGATTATTGTAACATGATGACTCTGTGACCTTTTGCAACTCAAACTTCTGACATCATTGTGACACCATGACTCAGTAATATTGTGCTATGCTGAATGACACTTTTTGCTATATTTTTCAACAAAATATTCTTGACTGCGTTAGAATGGGGTATCACAGTCAATTGTTTGAGAATTTGAGGATATTAATGGTTGTTTTACTTTGTCAAATATCAGTTTTATTGCCTCACCTGATGCATCACCAGGAGGTTTTACTGTGTCAGATATCAGTTTTGTTGTCTCCCCTGGTGTATCACCAGGAGGTTTTCCTGTGTCAAATAACTGTTTTATTGCTTCCGCAATGCATCACCAGGAGGTTTTACTGGGTTGTATCAAATATCTGTTTCATTGTCTCCCCTGATGCATCAGCAGGAGGCTTTACTGTTGTTGCTGTTGTTTTGGGGTTTAATGCCATTCTCAGTGCTGTGTGGGCTAAACATGGCAGTCAGTATAGCTGGTGGAGGAAAAACCCTGTGAGAACCACCAATCCATGGGAAGATACTGGCAAGCTTTTTTAGATATCTACATGGGCCAAGCCAGAGACTCTAACCCCCACACAGAGATGAGATGGCAGTGATCTTAAAGGCAAGGGCTTTAGACAGCTTGGCCACCTATGGCCCCCAGAGCATTTACTATGTCAACTGTTTTATTGCCTCCATGATGCATCACGAGGAGGTTTTACCCTGTCAAATATAAGTTTTATTGCTTCCTCATTTTACCACTAGGAAGTTTTACTATGTCAATATCAGTTTTGTTTCCTCCAGAAGGCATCACTGGGAGGTTTTACAGTGTTGTGTCAAATATCTGTTTCATTGCCTCCACTGATGCATCAGCAGGAGGTTTTAGTGTGTCAAATATCTGTTTTATAGCCTCCATGAATGCATCATCAGGAGGTTTTACTGTGTTAAATAACTGTTTTATTTCCTGCACATTCCATCAGCAGAAGTTTTTCTGTGTCAAATATCAGTTTTATTACCTCCATGATGCATCAGCAGGAGGTTTTACTATGTCCAGTGTCTTATTGCCTCCATAATGCATCACCAGAAGGTTCTGCTGTGTCAGATAACTATTTTATTGCCTCCATGATGCATCACCAGAAAGTTTTACTGTGTCCAATACCTATTTTATTACCTCTCCATGATGCATCACCAGGAGGTTTACTGTTGTTGTTGTTTTTGTTTTGGGGTTTAACACCATTTATTAGTGCGATGTTAGCTATACATGGCAGCCAATATAACTGGTGGAGGAAGAGCTTGGTAAGAACCAGAAACCAATGGGAAGATGCTGCCAACTTTCTTAGATGTCTACATTGGCCAAGCCAGAAATGACAGAGATGAGATGGCAGTGATCTGTAAAGGTGAGCACTTGAGACGACTTGGCCACCTATGACCCCCAAAGCTTTTACTATGTCAACTGTCTGCTTTACTGCCTCCATGATGCATCACCAGAAGGTTTGACCGTGTCATATATCAGTTTTAATGCTTCCACAATTCACTGCTAGGAGATTTTACTATGTCAAATATCTGTATTATTGCCTCCATGATGCATCACCAGGAGACACCAGGAGATTTTACTGTGTTGTGTCATATCTGTTTATTTTATTGCCTCTTTTGATGCATTACCAAGAGGTTTAGCTATGTCCAGTATCAGTTTTATTACCTTCACTGTCACATTTTGTGAGATTTTACTGTCAGGAATGATACATTGCCTCTGCTTATGCATCACCAGGACACCTCAGTTTGTATTGGTGAAAATCACTAAAAACTTGTATCAGGGAAAAACACAATTTAGCCCTGTGGGATCCTGTGCTACAAATACTATATAGCCCTATACGGATTAAAATAAACTGAATAAATACTAAACTAAAAATGAATTTAAGAAGTAAAGATTTGATCAAAATACCTGTGTCTGAACAAGAAAAACTATGGCATTGATGGACTTAAAAC
Organism: Megalonaias nervosa; assembly: GCA_016617855.1. Lineage (NCBI taxonomy): Eukaryota > Metazoa > Mollusca > Bivalvia > Unionida > Unionidae > Megalonaias > Megalonaias nervosa. Next base: position 92,351 of record JAECUM010002352.1, read on the forward strand.
CTTACTACAACATCATGAAACAGATCAGAAATCTGGCATTGTCATCTGTAAAGCACTGATTAATGAAAGCCTTATTAATGGCAGAGCTTATGTTAATGAAAAACTTTATGTTGTAGCAGAAGTGTCCAAAAGATAATACTTGTGGGCATTGGAAAATTGTACATAACATCCATAAAGAAAAAGTTTCCCACCTTCTTCAGGCTAGCTTTGTTCCATCATGGTAAATTTGCTTAAATTGTCATTCTTGTAGATAGGTTCTGTAATAGGTGAGATTTGTGTATGTTAATGAGATACCTTGAATCTGTTAAAGGTGAGATCTGTGCATGTTAATGAGATACCTTGAATCTGTAAAAGTTGAGATCTGTGCATGTGAGAGAGATACCTTGAATCTGTATTAGATGAGATCTGTGCATGTTAATAAGATCCCTTGAATATGTAATAGGTAAGATCTGTGTATGTTAATGAGATACCTTGAATCTGTTTAAATGAGCTTGTTACCTCTATTGATCAAGAGGTTACAGTTCTCATCTGGTAAATGCATTTGTATCAGATTTTGCATGAGTTCTGTTATGTGCAAGAGGCTATGCATATTAATTATGCTTTATCTTTTACATAATTTAATCAGGATGTGGTTAAATAGGTAAAATCAACATGATAGATAGTATTGGAGTTTACATTGGATGTGTTTTTACAATAAATACCACATAAGCTTGTTTAATGAAATGGTGTATAAGCTAGGTGAGTGATTACATGAGTACTTGGGCCTCTTGTTTCTACTTGCACCATCCATTAAGGAGGGGGATACTTCCTATAGACACATTTCTAGGTTTTGTGGGTTTTTTTAAATTCGCGATTAGTAATTTTACTGAAAAATTGACTTTTCATTCTTGTTTGTAATGACTTAAATGTAATGAAAGTATGATGAGATATACTATGGTTTCCTGTCACACTGTTTGACTATAAAATGAAGGTATAATGAGATACACCATGGTTTCCTGTCATACTGTCTGACTATATGTTGAAAGTATAATAAGATATACAGTGGTTTCCAGTCATATTGTTTGACTATACAATGAAAGTATGATTATATACCATGGTTTCTTGTCATGGGTGCCGGCAGCATAGGTCAAGGGGGGTCATGTGACCCCCTCCCCCCCCGAAATCATACTGCAAATATATATATAAATTCCGACAAGTTTAATCATGTAAATGAAGCTGAAAATATGTCACAAGATTCTGTTCAAAACGCTTAGTAAATATTAGCTTTAGTTTCAGACTGCTTACTATACTAACTCTCCCAGCAGTGACTGACTGCCCACCCCCTGCAAAAAATCCTGACATCCACCCTGCAAAAAATCCTGCAGGTGCCCATGTTTCCTGTCATACTGTTTCACTATACAATAAAAGTATAATGTACTAATTTCTACCTAATGATCAGCATGTTCATGATCTTTGTAGTCTCTTGTCCATAGAGTTTATAAGGTAGAAAGGGTATGACAGTGTTTCTAATTTAAACTACTTATCTTTTCGTTTCCTTATTCAAGGCAGAGGAAAGGAATAAAAAGATGCAAGAGCTGAACAAGTTTGTCCACTACTACACTCGCTTCAAGAACCATGAAAACAGCTACAAGGTAAGTTTGACACTTTTGCCCCCAGAATTGATGAATAAAATAACATGAATCAATAATTTGATTTAAACTTAATATAACATTTGCCTGCTTGTTTTTAATTTTAAGTTCACTACAAACTCTGGAACTCACATCTCCAAAATGAACTGTGTCTGTGACACAAATCTTGTTATTTACCAAGTATTCATTTAGCTTGGCTTCCTTGCTATCTTTCATCACATTGTGAATGGGTAGGTAAAATTAAGGTTGTTTAATTTTATTACATAATATTTATAACATTGCTTGATTGATGAGTTTACCTGACACATGACTTATTGCTAGATCTTATACAAGTAGTAATTGCCTGCCCTATAACACAGTTGCCACTTAATTAGGTTCTCACAGAAATGCTCGTGGACATAGCTCTGATGGTTGAATGACATTTTTCACATCTGGATACAAGAGGGCATATTACATTTATTCTACTGAAACCAAATTAGTAGGTAGAACAAAAACATGAATTTCACTGACAAAACTTACTTAATTGGTATTTATTTAGTAATCAAGTGTTTGCCACCAACAGGCATTAGTGACAATTTCATTGATGGAAATTTTGTGCAATATTGTTATATGCAGTGTACTGAGAATGTTGTTCGGGAAGAAAGTTTAACAAAACATGTGACTTTTTAAAAGTTGAGAATTTCATGATATTGATTTAAATTTCTGGGTACTAGCCAGTGTTTTTGACAATAAAATGAGCAATATATCAAGGTTTTATTTATTGACCCCACATTATAAGAGGGTTTGCAAGTTATGAGGATGCAAGTTATCAAGTGAGTTGTGTGATTTAAGTTTTCATCAGTAAATACATGTATAAGAATTGCCTGCTTGTCCCACTTCATGGTAATTTATTAAACTTTCATCATTGTAGGACTTGCCTGTTTGTCACACTTCATGGTAATTTGAATGAATAGCTATTTATGGTATGCCAGTAATTGACTTCAATATAATTATGTGCATTTAATCATGGTCACATTGATTGATTTTTCTAGTTTTAGACTTTTATTCAGACCATTCCATTCTGATATTTATGCTCATAATGATACCAAAAATGTCCAGTCAAATTTATTTTTGTCTGGTTCTTATTTAGTTGTGTTGACAGTTCCTGACATTGTACAGGGCTCACTCATTATAACATGCTTCCAGATATAATGTGGTACTGCTCTTGACCCCATGATCAAAATTAGACCATTGTATTTTAATGGGTCTGTATGACAACATGGGTTGAATGAAATCAGCATGAAACTTAATATTATATCTTTAATTTGTTTTGAAAACAATTTTATGTGCAAATGTTGTTCATGTCCGCAGTGCCTTGGTTTGGTATACACAGTTCTTGTTTTACTATAGTTTGGTAAATATATGTTTCTCATTACAGCACAGTTCTGTACATAATGCAGTAGGGGGTTGTGGACTCCAACTACTGTGTTGTAATGGGGGAGAGTTGTATAATGCTATAAAGCCTCTCTCTCTCTCACACACACACACACACCAATGAGATTTTTGACCTTTTGAATCCAAAGTCTAGCAATCTAAAGTCATGATAAAACCTTAGCTGAGTAAGTAACTTAATCTGTTTTTATTTTAATATCAGTTGAAGAACTTTAAATCACAAAGCATGGTAAATGAGGACAAAATGACAGAAGTAGCCTTAAACTTCTCCTTGACAGTTAAGCTACAGAAATAACCTAATAATACATGCTTTTGGATTTAGAATCCAAGCAGACTGAAAACAAGGTAATGAGAAAGTTGTAAAGTTATTATGTTTTGTTATTCCAGTTTGAAGAGCCCCTATTGAAAACTGCCAAAGAGAAAATGATGAAGCTTGCGGAAGCTGTCACTGACTTCTGTTTGTGTTTGGGAACTTTATTTTTCACTTTATGCAGACATCACACAGTCTATGCTATTTACAGTATCTTTATACACATATCACACAGTCATCTTTATGCACATATCACATAGTCTACACTAATTAAAGTATCTTTTACATATCACACAGTCTACACTATTTATATTATTTTATACACATCACACAGACTACACTGTTTACAGTGTTTTATATACACATCTCAATTGAGGGACTCACTGAGAAAGACAGAAAATCGAGAGGAATGGAGGAAGCTGGTTGTTCGGTCTTGTGCGGTGCCTACCAGTCTACCAGACTGATGATGATATACACATCACACAGACTACACAATTTACAGTATTTTATATACACATCACACAGTCAACACTTTAAAGTATCTCATGTACACATCACACAGTCAACACTATTTAAAGTATCTCATGTACACATCCCACAGTCTACACTATTTACAGTATCTTATGTACACATCACACAGTCTACACTATTTACAGTATCTTATGTACACATCACACAGTCTACACTATTTACAGTATCTTATGTACACATCACACAGTCAACACTATTTAAAGTATCTCATGTACACATCACACAGTCTACACTATTTACAGTATCTTATGTACACATCACACAGTCTACACTATTTAAAGTATCTTATGTACACATCACACAGTCAACACTATTTAAAGTATCTTATGTACACATCACACAGTCAACACTATTTAAAGTATCTTATGTACACATCACACAGTCAACACTATTTAAAGTATCTCATGTACACATCACACAGTCTACACTATTTACAGTATCTTATGTACACATCACACAGTCTACACTATTTACAGTATCTTATGTACACATCACACAGTCAACACTATTTAAAGTATCTCATGTACACATCACACAGTCTACACTATTTAAAGTATCTCATGTACACATCACACAGTCAACACTATTTAAAGTATCTTATGTACACATCACACAGTCAACACTATTTAAAGTATCTTATGTACACATCACACAGTCAACACTATTTACAGTATCTTATGTACACATCACAGTCAACACTATTTACAGTATCTTATGTACACATCACACAGTCAACACTATTTAAAGTATCTCATGTACACATCACACAGTCTACACTATTTACAGTATCTTATGTACACATCACACAGTCTACACTATTTAAAGTATCTTATGTACACATCACACAGTCAACACTATTTAAAGTATCTTATGTACACATCACACAGTCAACACTATTTAAAGTATCTTATGTACACATCACACAGTCAACACTATTTAAAGTATCTCATGTACACATCACACAGTCTACACTATTTACAGTATCTTATGTACACATCACACAGTCTACACTATTTACAGTATCTTATGTACACATCACACAGTCAACACTATTTAAAGTATCTTATGTACACATCACACAGTCTACACTATTTAAAGTATCTTATGTACACATCACACAGTCAACACTATTTAAAGTATCTTATGTACACATCACACAGTCAACACTATTTAAAGTATCTCATGTACACATCACACAGTCAACACTATTTACAGTATCTTATGTACACATCACACAGTCTACACTATTTAAAGTATCTTATGTACACATCACACAGTCTACACTATTTAAAGTATCTTATGTACACATCACACAGTCTACACGATTTAAAGTATCATATGTACACATCACACAGTCTACATTATTTAAAGTATCTTATATACACATCACACAGTCTACTCTATTTATAGTATCTTATCTATACATCATACGGACTACACTATTTACAGTATTTTATGTACCCATCACACAGTCTACACTATTTACAGTATATTATGTAGACATCACACAGACTACACTATTTAGAGTATCTTATATACACATCACACAGTCTAAACCAGTGGTTCCCAAAGTGGGCACTACCACCTCCTGGGGGACAGTGGGATTACCAAGGGGGGGCGCTAATACTGAAGAATGTTTTTTTCTGGGGTATTGTAGGGGGCGCTGAGGATAACCAAGGGGGCAGTGGTCAAAAAAAGTTTGGGAACCATTGGTCTACACTATTTAAAGTATCTTTTTACACATCACGCAGTCAACACTATTTACAGTATTTTTATATGGACATCACACAGTCTCCACTGTCATGTATCTGTATCCACATATCACACAGTCTACGCAATATGAAGTATTTTTATATACACATCACACAGTCTTCACTATATGAAGTATTTTATGCACATATCACACAGTCTAGACTATTTAAAGTATTTTTATACACACATCGCAGTCTGCACTGTTTACATTATCTTGATACACATATCACAGTCTACACTATTTACAGTAGTTTTATATGCACATAACACAGTCTACACTATTTACAGTATTTTTATATGCACATCACACAGTATACACTGTTTACATTATCATTATACACACATCACATGGTGTACAGAGTTTACAGTGTACATAGTTTACAGTTATCAATCTATCATACAGGAATTACAGTCTACACTATTTACAGTATCGCCAATGAAAATTATATCCATTTATAGACACATAGCTTTCTTTGTAGTTCACTGTAGAAGATAATGCACCTAGTTTTACTCTTTCTCCAACTTTAATAAATAATATTTTTTAAGTTGTTATTAAAGTTTCATCCAGTAGGGAAGACCACACTGACCTTACAGTTTTTACAGAGTTTAGAATTTTATTGTATATATATATCACTAATATTTGTTAAAGCATTTTTGCTGACAGCCTCAAAATGGTTGTGTGGACCTATATATCTTAAAGTTGAATAAAACAATTTCTTTCAGTGATAATTTTTTAAAGATTAAAATATTTACCATATCGCTGTCTTTTTCAAGCTTAGATGTTGGTTAGCATCAGTAGATTTTGAAACGGTGATTGTCTCTTTCTTAGCTACTGCTAAGGCAGAAACGGCATTTGTAGAGGATGCAGTTCACCAGTTACTGAGAGCACGTCGCGTCCTCAAGTTCTCCTATGTGTATGGGTACTACTTGGATGGAGCTGGCTATAAAAAAATTGTCTTTGAATTTATGCAGGTATTAGCAGAGATATTTAAATTGTCTTGGAGTTTATGCAGATATTACCAGAGATGTTTGATTTGTCTTTCAATTTATGCAGGTTTTAACAGAGATGTTTAACAGTCTGTTTTTTTTAAATGTCAGAACAATAATATGACATTATCATTCTCATAGTTCATACCTAATTTAATTTGGAGTAAGTCAATAAACAATTTTTATGGTTGATTGGAATCACAATGACAGTTACTCTTTTCATTGCTGCTGACAGCTAACAATGTTAACTGAAAGATCACAAGTCAGTCTGTTGGAATTTGTGCATTGCAGAGTAAAGTGTGTCAAGTGCAAGTTGTTATTTGCATAAGATACATTTATAAATGAACATTTCCAACAAGAAAGCATTTTATGATGTGCAGACTGATTTGTCTCCTGAATATCAACATTTGTACTTCCAATAAGGGAGAGAATTAATAGCCTTGCCAAAGGGAGACAACTATATTTCCCACCCACCCCACCCAACATTGAACGAAATGCAGCTTTTAATATTTGTGTATGGTCTTCACCATTCGAAAGCCACCTTTGACAAAGAGCAATATTGGTTAAAAATCTGTCGACCTGGTTCACTGGCAGAATTAAGTTTAATTTGCTGATTTTTACTATTATTAGGTCAAACACTCTAAGCCTGAGTCTAGTTACATTGGTTCAAGGCCAAAACGAGGACTTTTATCAAAACCAATAGAAAAACGCAATATTTTAATAATCATCCTTCTAAAATATTACAGTACTAATGCCCATATTTACTGTTCATGTAATTATCAAATAAAAGCATTTTAGGACTGACAGACCATTCTAAGTAAACTTTATTACAATCTTATATAGTGCCTTATTCATATTTGAGTATTGATTACCTGGTGGTATATTTTGGCATGGTAACAAAAGTGTTGTTTTGCCATTAATTTTTCATTTGTTTTGGTATATGAGTGACTTTAAATGTTATGAAAAAAAAAGTTTTAAGTTAACAATGCAGCTGCACCAAGGTCAGCAAAACATCGTAGTGCTGATTTAAGCTGAACTATATTTTGAGCTTTTATCATTTACAAATGATAATCATACATTGTGCTTTAAAGTCAGATAATTCTGCCAGAACATATGAGAAAAAAAAATTGAATGGTCATGTTTCACCTTCACTTTCAAACTGTCCCTCTTGATATGATAGAAATAAATCATACTGTACTGAGTGACTTCAGATTTATTAAGTAATGAAGTATTGTATCATGATGTCATATTAGGTAGTAATTATTCTGGTGAAGAGACAATGGATACAGATTTAACATTTGAGGAAACAATGGAGACAGATTTAATATTAGAGCGACGTATTGGAATTCCTGTTCTACATTGATGCAGTTTTATTTCACATTTATTATTAAAAGAAGTGTTAGAGGAAATGGAGACAGATTTAACATTAGAAGAAACAATGAATACAGATTTAACATTAGAAAAAATAATGGATACAGATATAACATTAGAAGAATCAATTGATACAGATTTAACATTAGCAGAATCAATGTATACAAATTTAACATTAGAAGAAACAATGGATACAGATTTAACATTAGACTGACGTATTGGAATTCCTGTTCTCCATTGATGCAGTTTTATTTCACATTTATTATTGAAAGAAGTGTTATTTCATTGATCAGTACTGTTTTACGTTAATGCTGATTTTAAATGAACTTTGTAAGATATATTAAATATATAAATTTCATTTCAAAGAATTCTTTTTTTTGTACTAGAATGCATATGTTCATGACTGTATTAATGATCTCTATAGTCTACATGTACTGCACACCATTGTAATCATGTGTTGTATTAACCTAGATACAGCATGCACCAAACAGTGAACAGTAGACACCGATCTGTCTTTACATAATGAACTTGAAGTCAGTTTGTATATACTCTGTTCATTTTATGTATGATTGAAAGTGACCCATACAGACCCTGATACATAGGATCTGTAGGTATTGTTTATGCATGATTGAAATTGAACACAATAGACCCTGATTTGTTGGAGCATTAGGCATTGTTTTTTGTATGATCGAAAGCGACCCATACAGACCCTGATACATAGGATCTGTAGGTATTGTTTATGCATGATTGAAATTGAACACAATAGACCCTGATTTGTTGGAGCATTAGGCATTGTTTTTTGTATGATCGAAAGTGACCAGCACAGATCCTGATACATAGGATCTGTAGGTATTGTTTATGCATGATTGAAATTGAACACAATAGACCCTGATTTGTTGGAGCATTAGGCATTTTTTTTTGTATGATCGAAAGTGACCAGCACAGATCCTGATATGTTAGAGCGTTGTTAAAATTGAACACCATAGACTCAGATTTGTGAGGACATTATGCATTGTTCCTTGTAGGATTCAGCATATTTCAAATTTTTAAAAGCATTAGGCATTGTTCTGTGTAAGATTGAAATTGACCAGCATAAACCCTGATATGTATGATTGACAGTGAAGAGCATAGACTCTTGGTTGTCAGGGCATTAGACATTATGTATAAAGGTTTACACCATAAACCATTATTTATAGGAGCATTATGCATTCTTGTATGTATGATTGAAAGTGATCAGTGTAGATTCTGATTTGTATGATTGAAAGTGATCAGTGTAGACTCTGATTTGTATGATTGAAAGTGATCAGTGTAGATTCTGATTTGTATGATTGAAAGTGATCAGTGTAGACACTGATTTGTATGATTGAAAGTGATCAGTGTAGATTCTGATTTGTATGATTGAAAGTGATCAGTGTAGATTCTGATTTGTATGATTGAAAGTGATCAGTGTAGATTCTGATTTGTATGATTGAAAGTGATCAGTGTAGACTCTTGTATGATTGAAAGTGATCAGTGTAGATTCTGATTTGTATGATTGAAAGTGATCAGTGTAGACTCTGATTTGTATGATTGAAAGTGATCAGTGTAGACTCTGATTTGTATGATTGAAAGTGATCAGTGTAGACTCTGATTTGTATGATTGAAAGTGATCAATGTAGACTCTGATTTGTATGATTGAAAGTGATCAGTGTAGACTCTGATTTGTATGATTGAAAGTGATCAGTGTAGACTCTGATTTGTATGATTGAAAGTGAACAATATGAACCCTGATTTATAAGGGCGTTACGCATTGTTCTGTGCATGGTTTGAAAGTGATCAATGTTGACCCTGATTTGTATGGTTGCAGTTGAACACAATGAACCCTGATGCATAATGCCTTAATTATAAGGGCGTTATGCATTGTGCTATGTATGATTGAAAGGAACAGCATAGCTTCTGACTTGCAGGGGAATTATATATATTTAGACAGATTCAGATCTATACTGTTTGCCCTCAGATTGGTTTTTGATACGAGTAAATCCAGTATTTGATGTAATTTGCATCTTTTTTACATGATGGATGTTTTAGACGGAGTTAGAGGAGTGCACAGAGGTACTTTCACAGATGGTAAATCGACTCTATTTGCGAACACCCCGCAAGAAGATCATTGAACAGTCACAAATCACACAGCGTAAGAGACAGGAGTTCATATCTGCAATCTCCAAGGGGCTGGTTCCCCCAGAGACACCACCTGCTCTTCGCAAACATCGCAGACGCAAGTACAGCATGGGAACAGATGATGTGAGTATCTAGGGATTCATGACAGTTTTATTATTTACAAATCCAAGAGTCACTTCTCTGGCCAAAGGTCAGGTGAGCTTAGTAATTCTCTGTGTCTGGCATGCACTGTCAGTTGTGCATCATCTGTCTTCCATCAGCATATGCTATTTTAGACATCTTCCCAAAACCCACTTAATCAATTCCAGTCAATTTGGGTGGAAAGCATCCTGGCACAAAGTTTGTGCAAATGATGTAGATATGGTTATTGTTACTAAAAATACAAAAACAATTAAACAATTTGTCAAAACTTTTACCAACAGAATCTAAAAAAAATTGGATAGAATGCACCCTGGCATAAAATCATTCTGTTTTATTTAAATGATGCTCATATGTCATCATATATGGAGGAAGATACAATACATAGAGAATCTTGTTTTTCTAACAGTTAATGCAGTTAATAGAATTTCAAAAATTTCTGCAGAAAGCATCCTACTAACCAAGATATCTTGGCCAACTGTTCTTGTATTTGGCTATTAGGCACATGTCAGGTGAACAGACTCAGGCCGATGTTAGTCTTTTGTTTTGGTATTATTTTTCAGGATAAAATAAAATTAGATTATTTACTTATGTTAAGAAAACTTGCTTGAAAACTTTACTTTTATCAGAAATATATGAAAGCAGACAATAGGGAGAGTTCAAAAGCTTAATTGATGGAGATAATAAATAGCTACCTCACCAGTCTAAGATTGTTTAGAGCTAACTTCTGCAGTGAATATAGAAAGACAGGAGTCAGAATTTCAGATCTGAAAATGAAACATTCTGTCATTATGACTTTTGGTTTGTGTTGAAAACTTGAGAACAGCTGAAGCCCAGGTATTTATGATGTATGACTTTTAGCCATAAAATGTTATCATCTTCATCAGGTTTTGCTCTGGTGCCTATGTTTTACTTGCAATACTGTGCCACTTCCAACCTTCTAAAGGTCATACTTCTGAAGGCTTACTTGCTCTTTGGTAGCAATGGCCAAAAATAATAATCAATTTTTATATTTTATGGATTATGCAATGTGTTTGAGATATGATGCATATATTTTGGAAACTTTATCTTTTCTTTATGCAGACATCACACAGTCTACACTTTTTAAAGTATCTTTACACACACATCACAGAGTCTACATGTTTGAAGGTATCTTTACATACACATCACACAGTCTACACTTGTTAGAATATCTTTACATACACATCACAGTCTACACTTGTTAGAATATCTTTACATACACATCAGTCTACACTTGTTAGAATATCTTTACATACACATCACACAGTCTACCCTATTTTTAGTATCTTTGCACCCACATCACACAGTTTACACTTTTTAAATTATTTTATACACACATCACACAGTCTACAGAATCAAGACTTTGGTTCCATTCCGAGCGTGTTGATGAGGATTTCCATTGTACTATTTTTAGGAGGATCTGAAGAAGGCGATCTTAGCATCCATGCAGGATATTGACCCTACTAATCCCTGGATAGTAGATGCCTCAGGTCGCCATGCCAACATTGAGGCTATGCTGAACTGGCCAAGTGATGAAAGTGATGATTCTGACTCAGAAGTCACAAGGAAAGCTTTACTCACTCGTGGTGAGACACTGATGCCTCACATTGATGATTGTATAGACCTTTTCATGGATATTCCATATTGCATATTGCAAGGGATTCACATAAGAGTTGAGATAACTGACTACTTGTTTAGTAAGGTTACAAGTGATTGGCTGCATTCTTTAAGATTAGAAGAAAACCTAATGATTAGGTTTAAGTTGACCATGCACTTAATAAGTTGACAGCATTTGACCAAATAATTAATAATTAAAGCATAACAGCCAGGTGTTTAGTGAGTTCACAGCAGATTGATAAATTGTTGACTTAAAGTGTTCAAGAAGATAACAAATTGACCAGGTATATGATAAAGTTACAGTAATCAACAAGTTGTTCAGTAAGGTCACAGCAGATTTTCAATATGTTCAATAAAATTACAGCTAATTTACCAAATATTCAATAAGTTACTGCTAATTGGCAAAGTGTTAAATGATGCTAATTTACCATGTTCTGAGTACTATTACAGCAGAATGACCTAGTGTAGTGAGGGCTGTTCCAGTAAAATATACATGGGACCCAGGGAAGGCAATTGTAATGAAGAATAGTCACCTATAGATGCAATTTAGAATTTTGTATTGTTTTTATATGAACTCTTTTTGTAATCTGAGTACCCTGGTGTATATTTTTAAAAGGGTGCCTTCCTAGGTACCATGTATGTTTACATAGAATATCCCTCAGGTTTTAATAAATTGACCAAGTGTTAAACAATGCTACTGCCAATTTACCTTGATTCTTTTTCAAATACATTATGTAGTGACAGTACCTTCAGAGTATGACCACTACATCACAAATCCAGTCCTCCCAAGTTAACTTTTAGCTTTTAAACAGCCAAAAGTTATCTGCCCACTCTGGTTGAACCAGAGTGATTTCTCCATGGATATAGGGATTGGCACCATTTCCCATCCATACCTTAGTTACTGCTTTTGCTTGTTCAGGGAAGCATGATCTTTTAGAGACGTCACAAAAATCTTGTATCAAGTGATATTTTCCGTGCTATTGAGTGGGTTGAAGGAGTTTCTCACACAAGGCAAGTGTCCTCCATCTATATTTCTAACAGTTCCATAAAATCTCAATCAATTAATCAGTGCTCATTTCTTTCTAAGAAGAAGCAATGAGACACAAATCAATACCATATTTTATAACCTGCTCTTGTCACTAGTACATTCATTCAGTATTGTGTGCTAACCTGTTATATGTTCGTGGTCACTGACTGAGAATTTGCAGACCAGAAGGAGACTGTGGGTTAAAACCCTGGCTGAGTCATACCAAAGACTTATGACAGTGGTATTGTCAGCTGCCTTGCTTGGCACTCAGCATTAAGAGGTTAGTTTTAGGACTGGTTGGCCTGGTGTCAGGATAATGTGACTGGGCTGGACATGATGCTACATGTCTGTGGCATGATGCTGCAATGGTAGACATCACTATAAACTGCCACACTGCAGACATCATAGAGATATGACTAAAATTTTTAAAGCTACGTTAAAAATGAAAAAAGTACAAACACAAATATTCCAAAGAAAAAGGTCATGTTGACAATTCCTATAGACATTTATTGTTTAAAGCATCCATATCATGATCAGCTTATGTGATGCTTTTCTATCACAGAATCAGTACTTGCATGCCATGGGTTCATCTACGTAATTTATTGTCATTTATATTGTTCACCAGCGTTCAGATTTTGGTTATACCTTTATCTGCATGTGCTTGAACCAATACAGAATCAGGGACTTAGAAAGCATTTAGAACATTCCTATCAAAAAGCCTTTATGCTGAAGCAAATGAACCATCACTTTATCTCAAACAAAATTGGCTTTCATTATGCTGCCAAACTATCTTCTAATCCACTTGATGTAGTAATTGGGCACAAATATCAAACCTTGGATGTTCAAAAATCAGACTTCATTCCACCATTTGACATGTGAATTCATGCTTGCTTAGAAACAGCAAAAAGTTTTGTTGGAAATGTTGCAAAATTCTGTAATTCTGTATTCCCTGATTACCACAGCAGTTACTAAAACCTAACATAATATTTAATCTTTGCCAGCTCAAAATGTCAGCAATGAATCTTCTCCTTTTTCAGTGTAAATTCAATGAAATCAACTCCCTCTATTGTAGCCATACATCCCTATAGACAGACAGTTCAAAAGATAGAGACAAGTTGGAGTGGCTATTGCAACACCCATTGGCACAATCTGGAACTGGTTACTAAGATAAAGCTTCAGTTTTGCTGCAGAAATTAAGTACATGCTCAAAGTTTTGAAAACTATTGAAAGCTGTCCCTTTTCACACTGAAAGTTTTGCCGAATCTTGAGTCTGATAACCCATTAATATCTCAAAGTCTGGGACTGTAGGCTGCCTAGTCACATTGACATAAAGGGTAATGAAAGGGCAGATAAAGTACCTAAAGCTGCCCTGCAGTCACCCATTTCAGAACGGAATATCTTATATAAATCAGAATATTTGTCTACTTGGAGAAATAGGTAGAGCATAAACTCGGCAAATAAACTTGAGAACACCAAATCCACTGTTGAGGAGTGGCATCAGAACCATAAACTCGGCAAATAAACTTGAGAACACCAAATCCACTGTTGAGGAGTGGCATCAGAACAAATTGGAGAGATGAAGTTATGTGCCAATCTCATATCATCTTTACTAGCCAAGGTTCTGATGTGTTAACCTATCTACACCTTGGTGGATCAGTCAGATATTTCAGTGCTTCAGGTCTGTGAATTTCATTGGATGCAGTGAATCAAAATCAACTTGTTCTAATTTGAACACTTCTGACATGATCAAAGCAAGGGGAGCACACAGCTGGAATGGACTAATAAATAAGCAAATCTCCACTGCTGGTCTGTGTTTGTGCAAATAGATCCTTTCCCTTAAATACACCGGTAATGGGTTTTTTTTCTGGTACATATTCATAATTTCAGTGTTAAACTTGTAGGTATCCTTTGAAGTAAGTTGCCTCCACCATTTTTTGTCAATGTACAATGCACCACTGTTACATGCTATTGGTTAGTTGGCATTACATACTAAGTGAGGCAACTCATGAAATCCAATAGATGTTGTTAAGACAAAACACTGAAATATCTAATCAGTCTGCCAAGATGTAGATAGGTTAATATATTGGAACCTTGGCTAGCGAAGATGATCTTGTATTGGACACATACCTGGCTCATGCATACCTTATAAAGGGTGAACGTCTACTGGAATGTATACCCACCCAGTGTCCCTTGAAAATGGAGGACATTCTTGTTGAGTATGTCAGTTTCTTCCCTGTGAGACAGAAGTACTGTGATATGAACTGATTAAGAAACTGTACAAGGACATTCCACCCCAGAAACTCTTGGACCTTTTAAAAGTTTTACATGTGTTTCTTTTATCTGTTATTTTATTTAAACTTTACATAACTTTAACATCTTTAAGATTTTTATTTATCTCATAATTAATTTTAAATTTTTTGGAAGAGATTAACTTTCTTAATTTTGTACACAGTTCATATATTTGTTTATCTTGTTATTGGCATTATGTGGCCACTTTTATGCTGAAGTGCTGTAAGACATTGCTGTATCCATCCGTCCATCCATACATACATACATACATACATACATACACACATTTGACTAATTTCAGCTGTATATGCACTCTGGCAGAACAGAAAAGGATGCATCTCTTACAGCAACATGCAAAATTGCAATCGGCTCACCAGTCAGATGCCATCCATTTGACAGTGATCTTGGGTAACAAATTTGTGGCCAGTCCATTTGACCAGTTGGACTTTTAGGCATATCAAGTAAATTAAATATACTAATTTTATATTTTTATGATATTTAAAGAAAAATTAGAAACGATGTGAAAACTAAATAAATGTGAATTGTTTTTTATGACCATTCATGAATCTGATGGAAGTGATAAGATAAACACCTTGCATTTAATTTGCATTAACTAGATGCTTGTAATTCCAAATTCTACAACAATGTGGTATCTGATGACACATGTTTTTATATTTGATTCCCAGAATCAGTATCTGGAGGTATTTGGATGCATGGAAGTCACCAGAGTCTAAAAAAACAAACATGGGCAAGGAAAAAAGAACTATTTAAAAGGATCACAGCACTGTCAAAAATGGGAAATGATAGTTGGATTACAGAATTTGCATGGAATATAGACAAAAGATGCATGCTAAGACAATGATGATGCTGTTACAGTTCATTCTGTTTGGCATTGCAAATAAAATCTGAGATTTGTAGCTCAGTGAATTTTCATGTGAGCCTTTCAAAATGTAGTGAAGTTTACCAAATTCATTTTCTGCATGAATGATTTCAACACCATTTGTATCAACTTACAGAGTAACACTACGCTTTTGATATATCCTGAAAAAGAGTGGTCTGTGTACATATAATCAGCCATGTTGGCCTTGAGTTATGGAAGAGTTCATTTTTGATAAAGTACTAATCAGTTATGGGAGACATCACATTCCACAGGTAAACAAACTTGGATATCAGAGACACATCATTAGAGGCTGGGCCTAGTTCTGATACTGTCATCGATGACAAGTCAATGGATGTGGAACCTGATTGTTATTCAGAGTATAATTAGAACCCCAAGTTAGCATCATAAACCTGGCATAGATGTAGATCACTCAGTACCAAAGCTGATGAAGCCTACATCAAAGCTAATAGACTACTTACAGTGATCCAATATTATGTCATGTCCCAGCAGCATAATTTCAGTACTCACAAGGTAGAACCAACTCAGTAGAGTGGCATGATTGACTGATGTTATACTATCGTCAGTTACGTTTCTGTGATGGATCAAGCACAGTTGAAAGCCATGAAGCTGTCCATACCATAGATGGATCCATGTGGGCCTGGTACCTTTATGGATCCAGCTCATCCCAATGCTATCACCAACCAGAGTCAAATGACTAAAGGACAGCTTGTCATAACTTTATCCTGAAAGAAATTACAACATTATTATGCAACCCTTGTCACATATCACATTTTGGGGGATAGGCTCAGTTATTTTGCTGTGGGGTGGGAAAGACATTGCCCTGATGATCCATGAATCCTGTAAGTCTTGGAAGTGCTACAGATCATATTCAGCAACCCTCCCAAATAGTCCATTGCCCCCAACTGCAGCATGCACCCAAAAAGATCCTTTCATTGCCAATAGACAGTATCAGAAAAATAGCAGTAGAGATTGTATGAAATACAGAGTCATTGGATTTTTATTTAAGACTGCTTCTAGTACCAGAAGAACATTTCAGCCAGTAATTGACATAAGCACCCAAAACCTTTTCATACGGGAAGTATGGTTCAGAATGAAGATGCTGAGATTGGTTCTAAATACCATTGAGACGGTAGACTTGGCAACAAGTCTTGATCTGCAAGGTGAATATCTGCATATTCTAGTACACATGTCATCCCATCTCATCATTGCTTCCACTTAGGATTGGAGTTCAAAACACATGTGAGCAGTGACTCTCTCCCACAGGAACAAGTGCTGAAGATTATTTTGAAGGTGTCTTCAGTACAAGCAAAGAATAGCATCTTGGTCAAAAATTTCCTCCCACTACTGGGTCTCCTTTATGCAGCAGTGGATCACTTAATCATTGGTTGATTATAATGAGACCATTGCAAATGATCCTGCATTCCCAGTGGCATTACACACTGGAGCAAACAGTCCTGCACAAGGATACATCACAGCAAATGAGAGATCCACACTTGGCTTAAAGCAGGGCTTTTTGTGCAGGTCACACCTCTGAGAATCATAATTTGTACAGATTCCAGCATACAGGGCTGGGGTACATACTTCCTGCCATCATTTCAGGAATATAGTGATTTGTGCCCTCTGCAGGATTGACTTCTGCATTTCATTCTGCCATACATAAGGCCATTTCTCAGAGCAAATGGTGGACAGAACTGTTTGGTCAAGAAGGTCCACCACTCTGAGAGTATTTGAGGGTAAGTGGAGAGATTTCTCAAAGTGGTGGAAGCAGGAACACATTATGCTCTAGTTAATTACCTTTTTACTGTAGCTTTTGAGGTGAAGAAGTTCGCACCCATCACTGTTAAAGGTTACCTTTCCACAGTCTATGGAGAACTTTGTCCTATCACTTTTGTGCCCAAATGGAATCTACTGTGGGTTCTAACATGGTCCAATAAAGCCCTGTTTGAACTGCTGTGTAGAGCTTTGTTGGTTTATCTCGCTTACAAAATCTACTTCCTGTCACTATAGCTACAGCAGCCAGAATCAGTGAAATACATGCCTTATCAGTCAATATAAAGTACTATAATTTTGTCATTATGATTCAAATATCACTAACGATGAGTTCAGCTTTCATTGCCAAAAAGGGGCCTCAGGTGGCCAAGTGGTCTAAGGTGCTCACCTTTACCAATTACTGCCATCACACATCTGTCAAAGTGGATTCGAGTCTCAGGCTTGGCCAATGTATGTTGGAAGCTGCCACTAGCTTCCCAAGGGTCGTTGGTCTTTACCCTCGTTTTCCCAGGTTCTTCCTCCACCAGCTATACTGGCCACCATATATAGCTTATTTTGCACTGAGAAATGGTGTTAAACCTGAAATCTACATCAAAATTGCTAAGAACAGGTTCCCATTCACAGGAAATGAGTCATTTGTGTTGAAATCTTTGTCATTATTAGATGCTTCACCTTAGGGTCATCTACAGGACCCAGTGATTAGCTTAGAAGTGGAACCTCAAATGAATGGAGAGGGAGCTCTTGCTTAATTGTACCTTTTAAAGAGGGAAAGGTTGAGGTCTCAGCTCAAGCTCATATCATCATGGATTTTATGGGTTATTTACTCTACATATAGAGAACTAACCCAAGATCAAATTAAGTTATTGGACATTCCAGCTCACGAAGTTAGGGCAGTCACTGTGAGCACAGCATTTGAGCACAACTGTTCCTTAACAGACATTATACAGGCCATGGGATAGAGGGCAGAGATGACTTTCTCTAGCTGTTACTTTCAATATCTTTCATCCCAAAGGTTAGTTTTACCTTGTGGGACCTATAGCATCAATGCAATAGGCTGTGTTCCTAGGCCATTGGCAGCTTCACAGTGAGGCAGCCTATGACTTCCACTGGATTCATGGGTGGGGATGTGGATTTTCCTGGTCAGCTGCATCTTGGCGTATGGATTCACTACTGCAGCCAATATATTTCTCTCAAGTTGGAATCTGTCTCATATACTTTAGGAGACTAGAAATGGACCTTCTCCAGGGTAAGGCAATGAAATGTCTTCCACTTCTTACCTATTTTCCTAAGGTATTGTGATCGAGTAACGTATTTGAACAAGAAACCAGTTATTGAAGGAAAATGTTTTTTTCGATAATACTTATCCAATTATAGTACAGATACACCCCTACAGCCAAATGGCAAAGCATACACTCTATTCCAGTAGTAACTAGACTATGGATAGGATTTGGCATCAATATCTATATCCAAGGGAAATTACTCAAGACTTCACTATCTGGGTAGACAACGTTTGGCTCTCCTGTATCAGGGGTCAAGCTAGACTTGAATTTTAGGGAGAAGTGACTTCTTTTGGACAGAACAGGGAGAAGTGAGAGCCCAGCAGGGAGTTGTGGATGCAAAGCAAGAAACACTGTGTGTATATATAATATATATATATATATATATATATATCAGATAATTCTGCACAACGCTACATCATTTATGTAAGCATTGGATCACGTGTTATTTTGGGTGAAAAATCCACTTTGTATCAAGAAAGAACGATCGTACTTTAATTAAGGAAAGTGATATTCATGAAGTGTACAGAAATATCCCATATTTCGACTCGAAATGCATATAAAAATGTGGTTTCTAAATGTCAACATGAAGACCCACTCCATGACCTTCTTTAATCTATAACCCAGAAAATCCTATTTACTATGTACCTTTTAGAATCATACAAATAAATACATTATTTAAAAGATGGAAATGTATACCTTAAAAAAATTCTGCATCTTAATCCAAGTTTCCAATTTTGCAAGAAGTTGTCCTATGCATACAAAATCGTCTGCTACCCAATGTGTCAACTCGCTGCTAGAACAGGATTCTCAAGAAATTCCCCACAGTATTGTCTGTTTCTAAATTTTATAGTAATTTTTCCCCATAAACAAGACGTTGTAAACACATTACATCCTACTCATTGTTGTTTTTCTCTTCTACATAGTAGCTTACTTTTTTTATAAAATGTTGAACTTGACTAATTTTTTTACAAGATTGGTTTAGTTTGCTTAATATCTCTTGCCATCTATTGGCATTGTTATGTTGAATTTTGTAAAACTAGCTATAAATCTGGCCTAATTACTCGACTGAAATGCTGACAGAAACAGTCCAAAGTAATGTATTTCATTTCTGTAGCTGGATGGATAAACATTACATCTTTTCATTTGTGCGCAGAATAGGCCGACATACCGCGAGTTATGAAAACAAGGGGGTGGTATCCCGTGGGTCCAAAATTAATATTTTTAACAGAATGTTCTGGTGACAATTGCCTCTTTTCAAATGGTAAGCATTGCAGTATTTTATTTTCATCAATTGGTCGAATTTGGTATGCGTTTGCTTCAGTATTGGAGATGGAAACCTTAAGTGCGCAGAAATGCCTGACAGCATTGTATATATATATATATATATATATATATATATATATATATATATATATATATATAAAATGTGTGTTCTCTTATCTGAATTATGCCCTCTATTTCCCAGTATGCATATTTGCATTTAACATTGGATTTAAGCAATACTTTATTTTCAAGTAGAAAATTTCTGAGTTATTTTGGCCATATGACTCTGAAAGAGAATAATAGAAACTACATTATAACAAATTTTAACAGTGTAACCAGATTACATTATTGTAATTGCAAGTTAGTAAAAATGCTTAATCAACTACCCTTAATAAATTTTTTATATATTTTTGTATTTTTTTTTATATACAGTACTTTCTAAAAGTTCACAATAATGGCACTTTCAAAGATTTCTAAATGAGTTTGAAACAACCCCTGTACCATGTACATGTGTCTTCAGATCTCACTGTTTATCCTCATTTCTTTGTTGCGGATAAAACATTACCATAACAATTCATACATAACACACTAAAACGTATAAAATTACAGACATGGTTCCTTTATAGTTGGCATATGAACTAAACCCTTCTTTCCAACCAAATCAACACAGACGTGAGTGCATCTATTTTTAGAAGGAGGGGTTTTCGTAATGTAATCACTCACTTTATATAGCATCATTACAACAGTCCATGATAGGATTACAAATTTCTGGTTTATTTATTTGTCTACGTGCTTGTATTAATTTTAGGCATTGATTAAATATTATCTGCTTCACAGCTTTTTTCCGTATTTTCACAAATACAAGTCTCATCAGAAAATAACTTTGACTTTACAATGCTTCTCGCAAATTCCACAATATAGTATTGTCCCATACACAGGGGCTTGTATCGTTGCATACAATTTACCTGTCATACATGCACTATACAATTAATTATTATATAGTACATGTATGATAGGTAAATTGTAAGCAGTGATATGAGCCCCTGTGATCCCATACGCTTCTGACCTATATAATTGCATTTTAAAGCTAAATCTTAAATAACATAATACCTAGTCTTTGCTTTCTATGAATTGTATATTTTTCTGAATGTATTTACCCAATGATTTACGAAAACAATTTAACAAATTGGTACTTCCCAGACATAGCGATGTCTGCCATTATTTCACCGTTACTGGTACACTTACAATTTCAAACTAATTTTAAGATGAAATAGTGCACAAGAGGCAGCTAAAATATCCAGATCACTGATTATATTCTTAAAGCACAAGTTGCTATTTACATACTATTGTTAAAGTTACGAAACACAAGTTTGTATGTTTTTATCATTGAAGGATAGCATGCGTAAATCAGGTAGTGATAGGGGCCTAGTTGCTAACTTACTAGGGAAATGGTTAATGGTCAGTCAGCTATCAAAACACATGCATGTGAATGTGCAAGAGTTTGTCAGCATAACTGATATCAAAACTAGGCTTAGCTATTGATGGCATGATGAATACCTTTCACTACAACACTAGAACTAAACTAGCTAAGGCAAGGGGGCATCTCAGAAGGTATGGTTAAGTCAGTGTATCTCTAAAAAATCACACAGCGAAGTCGTTTTCGCTTCCTAACAGAAGAAGGCAAAGTTTACATTTTTCAGGCGACTTAGTTGCCCACTTTGCCTGGTAGCATGACCCCTGCTGTATCCAAATTTAACTTGGCCGGGCTGGATTTTCAATGTAATGGTCATACTCCTAAATTATAATGATTGGGTAAGTATTTTTAATAATGCTTATTTTACTCCAAATCTTGGTTTTCAGTAACATAACAGCATTGTACCCTTCTGTAGTGAGGCTTTTGCAAATTGATCAAGTATTAAATAAGATTACAGCAAATTGATAATGTGTGCCACGAAGTTATAGCAAATTGATAATGTCTGCCATTAGGTTATAGCAGATTGGTCCAGTTTTCAGTAAAATTGCAGCTCATTGATCATGACTGTGTTCAGTTATTTAGTAACTTGACCAACTGTTTGCAGTGAGATTACAACATCTTGACCAAAAGTTTAAATAAGATTACAGCCAATTTACCAGGTTTTCAGTAATGTTACAGCTAACTGAAGGGGTGTGTAATTAGTTTTTCTATATGAAAGCTACCCATGTACATTATTTTACTGGCTTGCCAAGATAATGCAGTGTGCTGAATAGAATACTTTATTGGTGAAATGAAAATGACTATCTGAATCATTCTGTTTTGATTATCCTAATTCTTGTGTCATTTTAGTGTGCTTACTATATAAGAAGAAAGTTTGCATTTTAAAATGTTCATTTATTTTGTATTCAGATTATCAAAACTGTCCAGGAAGGCATAGATGGGTAGCCAGGCTTTTTGACTTGGCTAAAAATAGTGTCATGAGAGACTGCAATTTTAAGTACTCGAGGCCAAGTCATATCTGCAGGTTGAGTCCAAATTTGGTACCCATTGCAGCTCTATTGAGATAAGAGTTTTTGTATCTTATCATATTAAGAAATAATGCAATTATTTTGTGTTTATGCTTTTTAGGACAATGTACTCGTGAAGGTTGTGGGCGACCACGAGCTAATAATCCACGGACTGGAGAGCTACATGAGTACTGCAGTATCGCCTGCTCTCGGCTTGATAAGGACAGTGAGAAAGATGTACCGCAAGGTTTGTATATCAGTAGCTCCCTGCTTCATAAGGATAGTGCAAAAGACACACAGCAATCTTTTTGTATATCAGTAGCTCTTGACTTCATAAGGATAGTGCAAAAGACACACAGCAATCTGTTTGTATATCGGTAGCTCCCTGCTTCATAAGGATAGCGCAAAAGACACACAGCAATCTTTTTGTATATCAGTAGCTCTTGACTTCATAAGGATAGTGCAAAAGACACACAGCAATCTTTTTGTATATCAGTAGCTCACTGCTTCATAAGGATAGCGCAAAAGACACACAGCAATCTGTTTGTATATCAGTAGCTCTTGACTTCATAAGGATAGTGCAAAAGACACACAGCAATCTGTTTGTATATAAGTAGCTCTTGACTTCATAAGGATAGTGCAAAAGACACACAGCAATCTGTTTGTATATCAGTAGCTCTTGACTTCATAAGGACAGTGCCAAAGACACACAGCAATCTGTTTGTATGTCAGTAGCTCTTGACTTCATAAGGATAGTGACAGAGATACACCACAAGTTTTGTATATCATTAGCTCCAGGGTTTTGATTTATACCTTGGTTATACTTTTTTCCCCACTTTATCAATTTTGCAATGGGAGACATAAAAGTGACTTGTGTTATAAGTAAGGGAACCTTATATTGAGGATGTGTCAACAAGGCTTTGTTCTAATGGTACATTAAAACACAAAAGTAGAGTACTTATTGATTTCAAATTTCATTAAAATTGGTTATATTAAACCTAACACTAAAATAGAGTGGAAGAAATTTAGTAGTAATCATGAAACCAAATCAGACCAATTTAATGGGACGCATGACCATACCTACTATTATACGAAAACAGTAGCCATAATTTTGATGAGGATTGTTCCAGAAATGAAGATAATGGGAGGGGCATTTTGGAAAACACTTTCAGAGAAGTCACCATTCATCCACTTTTTATTGGACTGGAAAATATTAAAAACTTGGAACACTCTGGATTACTCCATAGGTGAATATTTGCTAGCATTTTTCAGAGTGGGAGAGGATTATGGTTTTGATGAATATGGTAATTAAATGCCTTCTGACCCTGCTCTATGCCATTTTTTTCTTCGACAAACCCAAAATATTTTCTTTAGAGCAGTGATTATGCCACAGAAAAGTGTCCATAGCTTCTGAATGTATCTAGACTGTATGGATAAGGTAATAATAACATGAAGGTTCTTGTGTTTCAGGGCAGACTTTTCAAAAGCCACATTTGATCTATCTATAGATGTTACAGAGATGGTTACATGTGATTAATCTGTGATTTTCTAGTTCTTTAGAAAGTGTGTAGCATTTGTTAAGATATTATGTTCCAACTGTTACATTAGTCACTTACCTTACGTATGCGTGTGCATAGACATTTTATTCATGAGTGAATCCTAGTCCAATACAGGATTTCATATCAGGACAGAAATATCAGAACTTGAACTTAAGTAATAAAACTATGAACTTAAGTTTGAGATTGAGTTTTAGTCACTCAAGAAAGATTTTCATAAGTAAAGTGCATTACAATTGATCCACACAAAATATTGAATTCAAACTTGGCATTTGATGATTTTAAGGACCGTTTTTCAGTGCATTGTTTAGAGGACTGTACAGTTTGATTGTCAGGACTTATTTGATGCTTTGTTCAGAGAATTGTACAGTTTGAAGATTTTCAGGACTTTTATGTTGCTTTGTTCAGAGGATTGTACAGTTTAATGGTTTTTAGGACTTTTTTATGCTTTGTTCAGAGGACTGTACAGTTTGATTTTTCAGGACTTTTTCCAAGCTGTGTTCAGAGGATGTACAGTTTGATGATTTTTCAGGACTCTTTTTTCCAAGCTTTGTTCAGAGGACTGTACAGTTTGATGATTTTTCAGGACTCTTTTTCCAAGCTTTGTTCAGGATACTCAGCAGTTTGATAATTTTCAGGACTGTTTTTCGATACTTTGTTCCAAAGGAGAATATTCTGTAGTTGATTTTCAGGTGTTTTTTGATGCTTTTGTTCAGAGGACTGTATATTTGGATGATTTTCAGGACTGTATTTCCTTGTTTTGTTCAGAGGACTGTACAGTTTGTGATTTTCAGGTATGTTTTTCCATGCTTCATTCAGAGGACTGTACAGTTTGATGATTTTCAGGACTTTTTCTTTCCTTTGTTCAGAGGACTGTCCAGTTTGATGATTTTAGGTCTGCTTTTCCATACTTTGCGCAGAGGACTGTGCAGTTGGTAATTTTTAGATCTCTTTTCCTTGCTTTGTTCAGAGATCTGTTGCAGGTGCTGTTTGCATTCCATTGTGATATTTTTGTCTCTTCATAACAAATGTTGTAAGAAGATATTATTATAATCATACAGTATTTTTACTCCATCATGTTGGGCATTGACTGATTTTGTTAAATTCCATGCTGTATTTATGAATTGGAGATATACAATATTACTCATGTCTCTCACATAACATCATATTATCATGAATTTCATTATTGCTGTTTAAGAGTGAAACCAAATTTGGAGTCAGGCTTTACAGTGGTCCCCTTCATGAACAGCCACTCTGACCAGCGGCCATCCACATTTTTATGGCCAGAATCCCTTGGCACCGATGAGTTTGTGTTCAAAAGTACCCCTTAAGAAAGGCAACCCCTCTCATGTGACCAGCAGACAACATATTAATGCAAAAATGTAAAATGTACCCCTCACAAGAGGCCACATTTTATTATTAATATATGTCCAGAACCAATATTTAATTAATACGGTGTGGTAATTAATCCGATTATCTTTCCCGATGTCTGTTTCCGAATGTCAGGTTTTTGTTACTCAAAGAAGTGCTGGCTAAAGTACATGTACCACTAAGGTTATTAAGGCTGATGTTTAGAGGAAATGGGGTCAGCATTGTTTTGTTGGAGCCTTGGGCTTCACACAGCGGTTGGGGGGGCAGGGTTACAATTATGACAGGACATATTTGTCAAGATCATAACATGGGCAGCATATGCTAAATGTAGATTTTGTGGATTAACACATATAGAAATTAACCTTAAAAAAAAACGGGGTACCTGACAAAGAACTAAAATCACGTGACTACATGTATCACGTCTTTAATAAACAAGGAATTTTGTTTACTCTTCAAAATTTTCTTTGGCATAATTAAATTTCAACACTGTATGATTAGCAACATACGAATAAATTGTTACTAAACTTTAACATGTCATCACCTAAATGGAGAAAAAGTTCCACTTGACGATAAATTTTTATGTTGGAAAGACTCAAGTAAACAACATCGTAACAGATAAGGAGAATATTCTGTAGTGGTGGGAAAACAGAGTAGATGGAAAGAGATTTTAAATATGAAACAATGTATGTACCAAGATTTAAATAACATGTCATCCCATCTCCACACTTCTTCCACTTAGGATTGGAGTTCAAAACACATGTGAACAGTGACTCACCCACAGGAACAAGTGCTGAAGATTGTCTTGATGGTGTCTTCAGTACAAGCAAAGAATTGAATCTTGGTCAAAATAACATTTTTGAATGGTTTTGCAATGTGCATGCCAACAATATCCAACTCACATTTCACACACAAGAATAAGAAGTATTAATTTATATTACCTTGAAATAAGTCTGTTTTTAAGACAAGAAGAACATTTTAATCATTAATGCTACTTTTAAAAGAAGATATTAATTGCTTTAAGTTTATTTAGATTTCTTACTATTTACACATACACATACGTCTCATAAATATAGTCCCCCTCTGGAAAGGCCACCCGTCTTATACAGTCACTTTCCCCGAGTGACCAAGTGGTCTAAAGTGCTCACTGTTACGGATCATTGCTGTCTCAGCTCGGTCTGCATGGGTTAGAGTCTTGGGTTCGGCCAATGTGGGTATATGAGAAAGCTTGCCAGTAGCTTCTTGTGGGTCAGTGGTTCTTTTCGGGGTTTTCCCAGGTTCTTCCCCCACCATTTATACTGGCCGCCATGTATAGCCTACCTTGTGCTGAAAAATGGTGTTAAACACTACAACAACAACAACCACTTTCCCAGTGCAGAAGGGGTGACCGTATAAGAGGGGGACCACTGTATATTAAGAAGAACTAGGTCAAGCTCAATTTTTACCATTGCTGCACAGAATGTAATGGAGTTATTGTCCCTGTTTGATGAAGAACTTTACTCTTGGAGTACGTAATATTAGCAATGGCATCTGTGTTAAATGAATTCATTTCTGGTTCCCTGGTGGACTATCGTCAGACTTTGCCCAAACTTCATCAAGGAGGCAGGTAACAAATAGGTGGCTAAAAATAATCAAAGGGGTTCAGTAGGTCAAAGATCAAGGTCATAGGAAGCAGCTGTTTAAGGGGGGGGGGTTATTGCTTACCTGGTTCTGTCTCCTGTTTTCATACCAAACAATTATCAGATGTTTCACAGAAGTTCACCACTAACATTAGAGAGGGAATATATCTCAGGATTTATGAGTCAAAAGCTTATGGTGCTGAATGTGTTGGAGGGTTATGTACCCATTAGATGGTGGCATCTAGCATTTTGGTTATTTATTTGTGGGTGAATGTCTGTGTGTTGAACAGCTTTAGTTAATGTTTTTGCCAGCATTTGCAGCTAAGTAACCCCTTTCCCAGTTCAGTTTCTATCTGGAATAAAGCATCTTCACACACTGACATTATGGATTTTACTACTCATGTCCATCAGTCAAGTCAATGTATTAAGCCATGGCAGTCAATATATAAGAGACCTTTTAATTAAAGTTTTGAGTCCATCTTGTATGTTTGAATGAACTGTTTATCGAATTAACCTCATATGTTATATGGAATATCATAAGATCCCAGACTATGCTTTCTCCCTGTTTAGTGTTTTCTCTGGGTTAACTCTCAGGATGAGGCCATTTATAAAGAAGTAGGATATGTTTAAGTGATTTTTTTTTCTCATTTTAAATAACACCTCACTCTGTTTACTTTATAGCTGAATATTATATGATCTCTCACTTCCTTTTGCCAAATACTATTTTTACATGGGTTATATTCTCAGAGTTGCTATTTGTTCCACAATTTGGAGAATTACTGCATATATTTAGGCAAATTTAACATTCTGAATTATGTGGATCATATTACAGAGATCACCATTTCAGGGTTTAAAATTTTGAATAGGTGTGTTTATGTGGACACTGCTAGAGGAAAAAGTGCTTCAACGCAGTAAGATTGATGGATACATAGAGTATACTTTCTGAGTTTAAAAGCAGAATGTAGATAACAAGGAACCAGTTGATTAGACTGTTAAGAGATAAAGAGAAAAGGAAGGTGCAAAGAGTTTGTGAGGAAAACTAATTTATTTTGGTTATTGTTGTTGCTAAATTTGTTAAAGGAATTCTATGTTCTGGAATTTGAGAAGTTGATAAATCATTAAGTCTGCACTGTGTACATGTATGTATAGCCTCCTAGGAAGATGCAGTGTGATTGTATAAAAGATATTTCCCTTTAACACACATTATCCATTCTGGACAGACTGCCTAGATAATTGACATTAGGATTCATGTTAAGCATACTTATGGCTTGGTATGTGGAATTAGTCGGTTATTGCAAAATGACTTGATAAATCCTTTTCTGGTTGTTATAAGTTGGGGAGTCACTTACTGAATATAGTGTATACCCATACATTTATACACCTTTGCATACATATGGTATAAAACATGACAGTTGATTGTTTCAAAGCTACCTGTTTGTTATAGAGATTCCAGAGGTTTTTCTTGATGAACATATGGACCTGTTGAGAGCTCTGGAGTTGTCACGGCTACAGTATCTAAGGGATAAGGGTGTGTTGGCAGAAAACTCAGCCACAAATGCAAGGTTAGTATTATTATCCATCAAAATGGAGTTGTCATGTTTACAGTATCCATGGGAACAGGGTATGCTAATAGAGAACTCATTCTCGAATGATATATTGGTATTACCATTCAGTACACTGGAGTTCTTACAGGGAGTATGCTACTGTTAGAAATCAGGTGTACGATTCCAAAGTGTGGTTTACATAGAGTTCATAGGGACTTTGTTTCTTACATAAAAGTGTGTGCAGCATTGTTGGATGAGAAGAATAATTATGACTGTTTTCCATTGTGACCCTCAGTAATTCATGCCAGAATCTGTTATTTTGCTTATCCTTTTCCTAGATTGCACTGAAAGCAAATGCAGCTGTATGTATGTATGTATGTATGTATGTATTGGCAGGTGTGTGACATTCTCCTGTCTCAAAGTACACAACCAGGTTAATTCTCCAGTCTCAAAGTATGCAACCATGTTACATTCTTCAGTCTCTAAGTACACAACCATGTTACATTCTGTAGCCTCACAGTATGTAACCACATTACAGTCTCTAGCTCCAAAGAAAGCAAGAAATTTTACAAAGAGATAAATTAGATGTGCTCTTTTTCTCAGTGCATCTTGTCTATTCCAGTGGAAGGAATAGTAATACGGGTGAAAGGGAATTTCATCTTGTCTGCTTCACAGTAAACCATGTATATTTTATAGTCAATATTAATCAAAGTATGATTTAAAATCTACATGACCTGCTTACCTGTGAAATATTTGGTACATGCTTTATCTTGTTTAGAAATAACAATGTACTAAATAACTTGCTAAATGGTTATTTTGTCTTTGATCTTTGCAGTTGAGTTCCGTTTTGTGATATACTTTTGTACATCATGTTACATAGTTAATCAGCACTGCACACAACCCCAGATAAAGAACCTGTAAACCAGATGTAAAGGGATCAGTGTTGTTACTGCAGAAACTTTTAATTTCATCCTAAAGTTTGAAATGTTTTTCTGTAAGAATAGTAATCATAGAAGGGGTATTTTTGATGGGGTTTCTGTAAGAATAGTAATCATAGAAGGGGTATTTTTGGTGGGGTTTCTGTAAGAATAGTAATCATAGAAGGGGTATTTTTGGTGGGGTTTCTGTAAGAATAGTAACCATAGAAGGGGTATTTTTGGTGGGGTTTCTGTAAGAATAGTAATCATAGAAGGGATGTTTTTGGTGGGGTTTCTGTAAGAATATTAATCATAGAAGGGGTATTTTTGGTGGGGTTTCTGTAAGAATAGTAATCGTAGAAGGGGTATTTTTGGTGGGGTTTCTGTAAGAATAGTAACCGTAGAAGGGGTATTTTTGGTGGGGTTTCTGTAAGAAGAGTAATCATAGAAGAGGTATTTTTGGTGGGGTTTCTTCTCTTGATCTGTTAAATATTAAACATCTTGTGCTTCAGCTCATGCTTTCATGACCTCCTCTGGATTCAGTGAACATTTACCCCAGAAAAATCATGAATAATCCCTACATAGAAATTCATTGGTTTAATGTGAAACTATTGTTGTTAACTACCATATATACTAGCATATAAGTTGAATAATTTAGGAAAAAAACAAAGTCTGGAAGAGGGGGGGGTCGGTTTATCTGCGGACCAAGGTCTAAGTCTGAAAATTTTAAAGCTTTTCTTTTTCTCAATTATTTGTTGTTATTGTAGATGACCGAAGACGAGATCACATGTCTAATGATGCCACATGGCTTATATGATGTGTGCTCTCTTGAAGTGAAACAAGTATTTTTTCTCACTTTACAGGTAGGATAATGAATGAAAAACAGGTATTACCATACTTGATGTCTATTTGATAGATGTCAATCCACCAGAAAATGCAGCCATGCATGTTATTTGAGCCACGGTGGTATGTGTATTTTCCAAAAGAACCACCATATTAGTAATCTCTGAATCAAGTATTTAAACCTCAACTAATCAGTAATTGTTAAACTCTATGGTTCCATAAATAATGCACGCTAGCTTATTTCAGTGTTAATATGAAAAGAAACTAAATAAAAAGATTTAAGAATGATGATACTGAACGTTTTTACGACAGAAACATTTTGGTATTGAGAGTAGAAATACATTTGTGATAGTCTTAGAGCAGCCATAGCGAGAGGCTCCATAGGGGTTTGTTGCACTCACGTCTAGGAAGGATAAATAACAGGTAAGTAGCAATATACGAGTCAGTGTGATTAATTTTTAAATATATCATTTGTGGGATTTCTTTGACAGGTGTTTTAGAAGTAAAAGGCAGCCAAACATCTTCTGCTGCTGTTGTTTGTAAAGCAAAGTGGTTTGTTAGAGGTAGAGTGTTGTACAATAACTACCAGTATGCTTAATATGTGGTAAATGCCTCAGGGATAATGGGTTTGATTTGTTGTACAATGGCTGGTGAATGTCTCAGGGATAATGGGTTTGTTTTGTTGCACAATGCCAATGACTTCACTAATACATACTAACTCTCAGATGTATTGTTTATTGAGATAAGGCAGTGGACATGGTTTCTACTCAAAGTCACAATACTTGAACAAAGTCCATTCTGACAACCAATCATGTTTTTTCCACTGAATTACACTACCAGTAGTAAAAAACAAAGACACAGAAAAACTAAACAATGATAAATAATTATCCAAATTGATAACCAACCATCCAGGGAAAAAAATTACAGGATAAGGTATAAATAGGATACTACCACTATCAAAAATGATTTCAGTTTAATCTTTCCAGAAGTTTATATTCAATCAGATAAAATGAATAGTGTTGAAAGTAAAAGAAAGCGTTCTGCTTATGATGCAGCATTCAAACTTAAAGTTATTGAATATGCAGAAGCAAATAACAACTATGCTGCAGCATGCGAATTTTGTGTGAACGAGAAGCAAGTATGGGAATGGCGGAAAAGCAAAGCAGCGTTAGAAGAAATGCCAAGAACCAAGAAGGCTCATCGGACTGGAATTGCCTCATTCCCTGAATTGGAGAAAGAACTCAGTGATTTTATAAGTGAATGTTGACAAAATAGATACATTGTCACACGAACTGCAATTCATCTGCATGCTAGGCAAATGGCGAAAGATGACAAATACAAGTTGGCAGATTCAAAATTTGTTGAATCAGCCAGTTGGTGATCTCGTTTTATGAACTGGCATGGTTTCTGCCTCAGGCAGTGAATGAAGATAGCACAAAAGCTACCAAAAGACTTGGAAGAAAAAATTGAATCATTTCAGAAGTTCATCATTAAATGCAGAAAGGAGTGCTCATTCGAACTATCACAAATCAGAAATATGGATGAGACGCCTATGACCTTTGACTTACCGGGGCCCCGAGTGGCCGAGCTGTCTAAAGCGCTCACTGTTATGGATCATTGCCATCTCACCTCTGTCTGTGTGGCTTCGAGTCTCAGGTTCGGCTAATGTGGGTATGTGAGAAAGCTTGTCAGTAGGTTCTCCTGGGTCGGTGGTTCTTTCCGGGGTTTTCCCGGGTTCTTCCTCCACCATTGATACTGACTGCCATGTATAGCCTATCTTGTGCTGAAAAATGGCATTAAAACCTACAACAACAACAACAGCAACAACAACCTTTGACTTACCAAGCAATAAAACAGTGTTGTTGGTGAGAAAACTCTTCTGATAAAAACAACCGGCCATGAAAAAACACATTTCATGGTTGTTTTGGCCTGTTTAGCTGATAGGTCAAAGCTGCCTCCTATCATCATTTTAAAAAGGAAGACCCTGCCAAAAAGCATGAAATTTCCTGCTGGTGTCATCTTTCGTGCACATGAAAAGGGATGGATGGATGAAAGTGGAACAATTGAATGGTTGGAGAAAGGAACAAGAGACCAGGTGTACTTCTTCAGAAAACTTCAATGTTTGTCTGGGACATGTTTTGAGCACACAATTCAAACGAGGTCAGAAAGGCCGCCAAGAAAATGAAATCTACATTGGCTGTGATACCAGGAGGTTTAACATTAGCGTTACAAACTTCTTGATGTCTGCCTAAACAAGTCGTTTAAAGAAGGTTACAAAAGATGTGGTCTGAATGGGTTTGTTGAGGTGCAGTGAAGATGACAAAAGGCAGGAATTTCATGAGGCCGGACATCAACTTGGTTGCCAAGTGGGTCAAAGATGCATGGGACTCAATTCCATCAGAAATGATTGCCAGACCATTTCAAAAGTGCTGTATCAGCAATGCCATGGATGGAACTGAGGATGATGCCATATTTGAATCAGACAATGACGAGGAGAATGAGAAGCAGAACGACACACTATCGGATGACAGTGACAAGGTATACGATGACAGCACACCCATAACAGAAGCAGAGTTTTATGAACTGTTTGGCAATTCCGATACTGAGCCAGATTTTGAAGGATTCTAAAAGTAATAGAACTTTTATAATTCAGGATTTTAGCATGAGGATTTTATTATTTCAGTTAAGACTTAACATTGAAGATAAATATTTAGTTCATATTTCAACATATAAATTAGTTTTCTTACTTTCATTTTTGTTAGGTTTGAAGATAATATTCTATTTTAGTAATGTGATTTGCCTAAATAAATGCATTTAGAACTCACTTTGTGCATCTTGTTATGTAGTCTAGAACTTATGGGTTGGTTTATGCACGGGTCATGCACTTTTTAATCAGTTGGGGGGGTCGGCTTATACATGAACGGGCTTATACATGAGTATATACAGTAGCTTATTCAAGTCCACATAACTGGCACCTCATTTGCAAATCACAGGTGAAATTTGAGTAGGTGATGTCCAAATCCTGGTAAGTTGTTTTGTATACATTCTTGATATGACAATGTAGCTTTGTGTGGGAATTGAATCTAGAACCATGATAACTCTTGTTGGATTCTCTGCCAATTGACTTATCTGAGGTTCATTGCTGTGATGTATTTACCTCAGTAGTTTGAAGATATAACTTTGCATCTGTACTATCTTTGATAACCCTGATGTACCAAAGCTGATAATCCAATTGTTGTTGAGTATGATTGACATGTTGGCCACCAAATATTATAGTGGAGGGATGGGGAGTCGGAGCTAGACCAGGGTTTCAATTAGGGATCTCTCTAACTCTAGAGGGGCATGTTTCAACATAAGATGTCTGCATCTGACCCAGTCTGTGTCATGTACAATCCATCCTGTGATCAATGGGATTGAATCTGATTTCTCTGATCAGATATTAGCTCATGTCTGAAGCAAACCTTTATGTCCCTACAGATTAATAATACAGTGCTTACTGATCAATATCAAAAATTTTTACAATTAATGAATTTGATGAACCTTCTTGTTCCAGACTTAAAGGTCATAGCTATGGCTACTGTGACCTACTTTGACAGATGGAAATTATTTTATTTTGGAGGGGAAAAAAAACAATGGTTTATTTCTTTGAAAATTGATGCAGGTTTTTCAACAGTACTTTCCCTACTACTCTAGAACTTTTAAACTGATGGAGATAGAGGAATGAAACTTGGTAAACACATACAGCTAGAAAGTGTTGTGTACTACATTGGGGATCTTATGCTCAAGGTCAGTGTCATGGTGTTTTATGTTGAATTGTTCTATTACACAATCCTTTTTGAGACATTTGAGATGAAACTTGGTATAACTACATATCATTACTATTGACTGAAATGTGTCATTTACAGCAATAGAGGCAGTGAAATTTGGTTATTTCTCATATCTAGTCAGTAACTCTAAAGCTCTGTCTTAGAGGTCATTATCAGATTTCAGTAAGTTCATTTTGTGAGATCACCATGGTGGGGGAGAACCAAACTTCTCTGCATTTGCTTGATGTTTGACTCTGTTAGTCATGAGCACATATTGTGGTCTGTTTCTGTTACCTGTAGCAGAGGTTTCTTATTGTTATTCATTTTAAACTGCTTGGAGAATTGCCATGAAACTTTACAAACACAGTTATCTGAATAGCTAGTTGGTTCTAAATGAAAATGGTGCTAATCAGATGTCAAATATGACCATAGTACCCATCTTGGAAAGCTTGTTATGGCTCCTCCTCCTGAATGGGATTTTCACCCAAAGACTTATGATGTTTAGTTGGCCCTGAATGATCTGACATCCAGTATATCTTGAAAATCTTGCTCTTTCTTAATGGCTGGTCGTATCAAAATGGGATTTTCACTGAAAGACTTCTTATGATGTCTACTTTGTCCTAAAAGAAAATGGCACCCCTTGAACATAACATATGGCCACCAGAATGGCCATTATGAAAATCTTGTTATGGATACTCTTTCTGAATGAATGGTTATTGACATGGGGTTTTCACTTAAAGACTTTTATGATATCAAGTTGCTTATAAATGAAAATGGTGCTGTTCAGATAATCTATATTGTCTGCAGTGGTGGCCAGCTTGACAGTTTTTATATTTTCACTTCTACTAAGTAGATGGTCATACCAACACAGGGTTTTCAGTAAATAACTTTGTATGATTCTAAATTAAAATGCTACAACTTTGACATCTAGTATGGCTGCCATCACATTGGTCCTAAATGTCATCTAGTATGGCTGCCATCACAATGGTCCTAAATGACATCTAGTATGGCTGCCATCACATTGGTCCTAAATGACATCTAGTATGGCTGCCATCACATTGGTCCTAAATGACATCTAGTATGGCTGCCATCACATTGGTCCTAAATGACATCTAGTATGGCTGCCATCACATTGGTCCTAAATGACATCTTGTATGGCTGCCATCACATTGGTCCTAAATGACATCTAGTATGGCTGCCATCACATTGGTCCTAAATGACATCTAGTATGGCTGCCACTATATTGGTCCTAAATGACATCTAGTATGGCTGCCATCACATTGGTCCTAAATGAAAATGGTGCTCGTCAAATCTCCTGTGGTAGCCATGTTTTAAATCTTGTTTTCACTGTTTCTGCAAAAGTTTTAGTTATAGTACCATGGGATTCTCACTTCAAAACTTATTATATGCAATTGGTTCTAAATGAAATTGACCTATCGCCACTTGTCAGTCGTGCTGATCAATTAACCAGTCAGCGAATGTATTATGATAAGTATTTATAAATTTGCAGTGATTTGTTGATTTATCGATCGAAAAGAGTGAAAAGATGTCAGTGGGAGCCTTGTAATTCTGACAGTTGATATCCAGATTGTCTAAATGGAGGAACTAGAATTAGTCCTTTTCCAAAACATAGCCGAAACTTCGGTGGATAAAGACTTTTTGTGGTCGTGTGTATGATCAGCTGAATATGGAAACAATTAATGGCATTACAACATGTTTGTTTGCATAAAAGCATGTCCTGTCCATGGCTTGAAGAAAAATAATAAATTGAAATTGAAAAAGATATGCAAAAATAAACATTTCTAGAATGTGGCAGAGAACCCCCTAACTTTCTGACTTTGATGTATATTATATTTCTTGTACAGGAATCACTGAACCCCTGACAGCATTATTTTAAAGTTTGAAAATTTACACATTAATGTTGGTTGTCCCCAAAATAATGATTTATCGTCTTAATCTTTCAGACACTTGAGTGACTCTACTTTTTAAATGGGTTGAGGAGGGGTAGGGATACAAAAATGTAATAATGGAATACAAAAACAATGGTTTCAGATTTTTATCATCCAATACATTAAGCATACATTTACATGTTTCCATCAACAGACATCGTTGATCAAAATTCCATCTGACAAACACAGTAGAACTTAAAAATTATTATGTACAACAGTATACTTCTAAACAGCAATTATGTATGATTTTCTTGTTAATTTTTAATTCATTTACTTCCAAAGCAGCAGAAACATAAGCCAGATTTTATGCTAAATACATTAGCATCTTTTGGAGTGAATTTCCTTTTACATGAATATATTCTCGAGCAGCTTTAAAATTGATTTTTATTATTTACTGAAATAAAAGACTTCGGTTATTACTATAAGAACTTGAACTACAAATAAAAATACTGTCAACTGCAGTATAATTTATGGAACTTTATAATTTTACATTTTTAGGAACAATACAAATCATTTTTAATAAACATATCACCTAAACTGAAACATTTCTTTGCCAAATACTGCATGCTTGTAGGAGGTTAACAGGTGGTCATGTCACATGATTTGGTAGGCGGCACGATCTGTCATCTCATGTAAGGTCAAATGGTACCATGGTAGTGATATTGAAAATGTTGTTATTGCAGCTTCTAACTCCTGGTTGAGTGCCATTTATTATCCTGTAATACCTTGACTGAGACCCGTTTTAATATAGTGTAATGACTGAGTCCCATTTAATTATCCTGTAATACCTTGATTGAGTCCCATTTAATTATCCTGTAATACCTTGACTGAGGCATATTGTAGTATCCTGTAATACCTTGACTGAGTCCTATTTTAATATAGTGTAATGACTGAGTCCCATTTAATATCCTGTGATACCTTGACTGAGGCATATTGTAGTATCCTGTAATACCTTGACTCAGTCCCATTTAATTATCCTGTAATACCTTGACTGAGTCCCATTTAATTATCCTGTAATACCTTGACTAAATCCCATTTAATTATCCGGTAATACCTTGACTGAATCCCATTTAATTATCCTGTAATACCTTGACTGAGTCCCATTTAATTATCCTGTAATACCTTGACTGAATATATATATAGTGTAATGACTGAGTCCCATTTAATTATCCTTTAAAACCGTGACAGAAGCATATTGTAATATCCTGTAATACCTTGACTGAGTTCCATTTCACTGACAATTGCATGAGTGCTCATTTTCTGTGCTAACTTTTGCAGGCAGAATTTAACATCTTTTGGTGAGCATTCAAACAGAAGTCATTGTGATATAGCAGCATCTGGAGATCAGGGGACCATCAGAGAGCAACATTCTCGTGGTTACAATTTCCATGGAGACAAAGATGAGACTGTTGACCTTGCTGAGAGGCTTGATCTTGTGTTACAGAAGATGCTGGAGCTGTCATCAATATCTCTCCCAGATGGTAAAATCATCTCTAGCCAACAAACTCATGTAAATTTTCAATGACAGGAAGAGCTTATGGGATGTTCTGTTGTCCATTGTCCTCCATTCATCGTCTGTCTATCACACAAATTTGTTATTCCTCCTACTTTTAAATTATTTGGAGAATTGCCATGATAACTTGACACACATTTATCCCTGAATGAAATGAGTGCCATTCGGACATCCAATATATGGCTACCACAGTGGCCATCTTGAAAATCTTCTTATTGCTACTCCTTCCGAATTAATGGTCATATCAACATGGAGTTTTCGCTAAAAGAATTCTGATGATGTCTAGTTGATCCTAATGAAAATTGTGCTGATCTGATATACAGTCTGGCCACCAGAGAAGCCATCTTGAAAATCTTGTTGTTGCTACTCCAACTGAACAGAAAGTCATATCGACATGGGATTTTAACTGGAAGACTTTTTATGATGTCCTGTTAGTCCTAATGAAAATGATGCTGTTCTGATGTCTGATCTTGAAAATCTTGTTATTACCACTCGTGAAACAATGGTCATATCAGTGAAAGGAATTTTCAGTGAAAAACCTTGTGATGTCTAGTTGGTCCTTAATTAAAATGGTACCTGAGGTCCAATACTGCTGCAACAGCAGCCATCTTTACAGTCTCTTTTTTTGCTGCTTCTTCTGAAGAAAAGGTAATATTGACATGGGGTCTTTCACCAGAAAACATTTTATGAAAGTGGTTGCTGATCTGAAGTCCATTGGCCATCTTGAAAATCTTAATTATAACTACTTTTCCTTGATGGCTGGTCGCATCAACATTGTGCTTTCACCAGAAGATATGATGTCTATTTGTTACTAAATGGAAATGGTGAAAATCTTATGCCTAATACGGTCACCGTTTCAGCCTTTTTCAAAATCTTGTTATTGTTACTCCACCAGCATGGAAAGCGATATCACTTGTAGTTTTCACCAAAAGACTTTGTATGATCTCTGATTGATCCTAATTTAAAACGGTGCTGATGTTATGTCCAGCGAAGCTACCATTTTGGCCATCTTGAAATCTTGTTAATACTCATAAATGGAAGGTCATTTTGATGTGTGATTCTGATCAAAAGACTTCTTATGATGCCGGCAGACCTACCAACTCTTACAATTTGGCCATATGCCTGATGGAAATCACCCTTAAAATACAAACTTATGAACAAAATAAAAGCAAACATTACAGAAATGTGATTGTTGCAGTAAAATCTAGATTCTGGCTTGTCCATATTTGATTCAGATCCGAGTTTCATGTTAGTTTCAGTGGAGTTGGCCAGCAAGGAACCAGACTAACTTTACAAGTGTACCTCAGATGCTAAAAACTGCACATACTTTTTTTCATGCAAAACGTTGGCATGATCAAGCTGATGCTTGTAGAATTTTCTTTAAAAAAATGGGTGTCCAACAAGTGATACATGTTCAAGTTGAAATGACAATGTTCCTTTTAAAAAGTTTTAAGAGTACATAAGAATAAAAAAATTGAATCTTCAGAGTCTTGGGGGGGGGCCACAGGAAGGGCAACAATTAAACTTACTGGACATGTTGATTTTGAGTATGTCTAATGGCAGGAGGGATGATTGCTGTCGCCACATGAAGTTGAAAAGAACCCATGGCTTACATCAAGTGGAGAGATAGCAAGAAGCCATTGAGCTCATAGGGTTTGGAACTGCAGCTTGTGAAACTGTACTAGAGATGGTTAAGGTCCAAGTGTACTTTACAATCATTTTAGTTGAACATAATGTTACTACCACTGCATCAGTCTCCAGTCACATTTCTAAACATTTTAAGTTTTCCAACTTGACACTTGCCTATCATGATATTTTATTACACCTTATTAAAAACTGGTATAACTTATGGGAAAAAATTTACTTCTTTACTGAGACGGTCTTGTTTGAGTTGGCAGGTCTGTGTCTGGTTGGTCCTAAATGAAAATTATGCAAAATAACCATCAATATGGATGGCTATATCAATATTGGGTTTTTACCAATAGACTTCTTATGGTACCTATTTGATCCTAAGTGAACATTCATACATCCCAAATGGCTTTAAGATTTTGATGTTACTACTGTCCCTGAATGATTGGTCATATTGACATGGCGTTTTCACCACAAGGCCTCTTATGTTATCTTCTTGGTCTTAAATCAATGCCAGTCTGACATTCAGTGTGTCCAAAACAGCAACTAATTTTTAAAGATCTTATTATTGTGAAAGAATATCATAGATGGTTTCAGCACTCGGTAGTTAAAAGAAATAAATGTTCTTATTCCTGGAAATCATTTTTGGCTACAAATGTAGCTGTGAAGATCAAGATCCTTAGATTGCCATCATATTTCATGTTTATAATGTCCTATTATCAATAAGAAACATAATTTATAATGTAATATTATCAATAAGAAACATAATTTATAATGTCCTATTATCAATACGAAACATAATTTATCATGTCCTATTATCAATAAGAAACATAATTTATCATGTCCTATTATCAATAAGAAACATAATTTATAATGTTCTATTATCAATAAGAAATATAATTTATAATGTCCTATTATCAATAAGAAACATAATTTATCATTCAATGCTGAATAATGTTAATAATAACAAACATAACACATATTAATCTTCTTTCTATATGGTCCTGAATGGAAAAGTTAACAAATTCACATTATACCAATATTTCAAGAGCTAATACATCACATAAACATACTCATACATTCTAACACATCACATATATATTCATACATACTAATACATCACTTGTATAAATATTCATACATTCTAATACATCACATATATACATACATTTTAATACATTACATATAAATATTCATACATTCTAATACATTACATATAAATATTCATACATTTTAATACATTGCATATAAATATTCATACATTTTAATACATTACATATAAATATTCATACATTCTAATACATTACATATAAATATTCATACATTCTAATACATCACATATATACATACATTTTAATACATTACATATAAATATTCATACATTTTAATACATTACATATAAATATTCATACATTCTAATACATCACATATATACATATATTTTAATACATTCCATATAAATATTCATACATTCTAATACATTACATATAAATATTCATACATTCTAATACATTACATATATACATACATTTTAATACATATAAATATTCATACATTCTAATACATTACATATAAATATTCATACATTTTAATACATTACATATAAATATTCATACATTCTAATACATTACATATAAATATTCATACATTCTAATACATTACATATAAATATTCATACATTTTAATACATTACATATAAATATTCATACATTTTAATACATTACATATAAATATTCATACATTCTAATACATCACATATATACATACATTTTAATACATTACATATAAATATTCATACATTTTAATACATATAAATGTTCATACATTCTAATACATTACATATAAATATTCATACATTCTAATACATCACATATATACATATATTTTAATACATTCCATATAAATACTCATACATTCTAATACATTACATATAAATATTCATACATTCTAATACATTACATATATACATACATTTTAATACATTACATATAAATATTCATACATTTTAATACATTACATATAAATATTC
Source organism: Megalonaias nervosa (assembly GCA_016617855.1). Classification (NCBI taxonomy): domain Eukaryota; kingdom Metazoa; phylum Mollusca; class Bivalvia; order Unionida; family Unionidae; genus Megalonaias; species Megalonaias nervosa. The sequence goes on from JAECUM010002352.1 coordinate 134,078, forward strand.
ATACATTCTAATGCATCACATATATACATACATTTTAATACATTACATATAAATATTCATACATTCTAATACATTACATATAAATATTCATACATTCTAATACATTACATATAAATATTCATACATTCTAATACATTACATATAAATATTCATACATTCTAATGCATCACATATATACATACATTTTAATACATTACATATAAATATTCATACATTCTAATACATTACATATATAATCATACATTCTAATACATTACAAATAAATATTTGTATATTTTAATACATTACATATAAATATTTATACATTCTAATACATCACATATATACATAATATTTTAATACATTACATATAAATATTTATACATTCTAATACATTACATATAAATATTTATACATTCTAATACATTACATATATAGATACATTCTAATACATCACATATATACATACATTTTAATACATTACATATAAATATTTATACATTCTAATACATTACATATAAATATTTATACATTCTAATACATTACATATATACATACATTCTAATACATCACATATATACATATATTTTAATACATTACATATATAATCATACATTCTAATACATTACATATAAATATTTATACATTCTAATACATTACATATAAATATTTATACATTCTAATACATCACATATATACATAATATTTTAATACATTACATATAAATATTTATACATTCTAATACATTACATATAAATATTTATACATTCTAATACATTACATATATACATACATTCTAATACATCACATATATACATATATTTTAATACATTACATATATAATCATACATTCTAATACATTACATATAAATATTTATACATTCTAATACATCACATATATACATAATATTTTAATACATATAAATATTCATACATTCTAATACATTACATATAAATATTTATACATTCTAATACATTACATATATACATACATTCTAATACATTACATATAAATATTTATACATTCTAATACATTACATATAAATATTTATACCTTCTAATACATCACATATATACATACATTTTAATACATTACATATAAATATTTATACATTCTAATACATTATATATATACATACATTTTAATACATTACATATAAATATATATACATTCTAATACATTACATATATACATACATTTTAATACATTACATATAAATATTTATACATTCTAATACATTACATATAAATATTTATACATTCTAATACATTACATATAAATATTCATACATTCTAATACATTACATATAAATATTTATACATTCTAATACATCACATATATACATACATTCTATTACATATAAATATTTATACATTCTAATACATTACATATAAATATTTATACATTCTAATACATCACATATATACATACATTTTAATACATTACATATAAATATTTATACATTCTAATACATTACATATAAATATTCATACATTCTAATACATCACATATATACATACATTTTAATACATTACATATAACTATTCAAACATTCTAATACATTACATATAAATATTTATACATTCTAATACATTACATATAAATATTTATACATTCTAATACATTACATATATACATACATTCTAATACATCACCTATATACATACATTCTAATACATTACATATAAATATTTATACATTCTAATACATTACATATATACATACATTCTAATACATCACATATATACATACATTTTAATACATTACATATAAATATTTATACATTCTAATACATCACATATATACATAATATTTTAATACATTACATATAAATATTCATACATTTTAATACATTACAAATAAATATTCATACATTCTAATACATTACATATAAATATTCATACATTTTAATACATTACAAATAAATATTCATACATACTAATACATCACATGCATAAATATTCATACATTCTAATACATTACATATAAATATGCATACATTCTAATACATTACATATAAATATTCATACATTCTAATACATCACATATATACATATATTTTAATACATTACATATATTCATACATTCTAATACATTACAAATAAATATTTGTATATTTTAATACATATAAATATTCATACATTCTAATACATTACAAATAAATATTTGTATATTTTAATACATTACATATAAATATTCATACATTCTAATACATCACATGTATACATATATTTTAATACATTGCCTGTAAATATTCATATATCCTAATACATTTCATATAAATATTCATACATTCTAATTCATTACAAATAAATATTCATATATTTTAATACATTACATATAAATATTCTTACCTTCTAATACATTACATGGGTCTATTTCAGTTATATATTGTAAACAAATACCATGAAATTATAATGAAGTATGGGAGTCTGTTTCAGTTGTGGTTTTAAGAAAGTTCTCTCTCATCTTCTTTCTTTCATAGTTAATTAAAAATTGTTTGAGTTGATAAAAATATGGAGTGTTCCATAAAACAGCTTAAAAAATAAATATGCAGTATATGTTATGAAAAACAGCAACAGTGTAAATTGAATACTTGTTTCATGATAGATTTCTCAGGCCCAGACAAAAGTACAACCTTCAGGGTAGCAAGAAACCTCTGAATTTTTACTCCCTAAATGTTGTATGCACTAAGCAGCACAACTGAAGATTCTAAGCTTGAGAAGGGATAATTTCAAAACAATGTGTCAAGTCTGTATGGCTTTCGATCAGTTGAAATTAAATTCTCCATCCCTATTCCTTCCAGATACAGAAGGTCCAGACATAGTTGATACAGAGAAAATGAGTAATGACAAACAGTTAGGAGCTGCTCAGTATACTAGAACCATTGATAACAAGTCTACAGTAGTTAGTCGTGTTCCCAACAAAAGTGTAGAAGACTTGTATCACAGTGATTGTGCAAATTGTCCACCAAGTGGACCTGGATTGCCTCCCCTTTCTCCTCAACACATGAAATCAGACAGCCAGAGTGCTACAGACTTGACATTTGAGGGAGATAATTATGACAGCCTAGGGGCATGTGGTGGGATACCCCAACCTCTGCTGGATCCTGATGGACAGGTTGATGATGGAAATGATTATGAGGATATTCCCATTGAAGGGAACATGCTTCAGAAGTTACTGAGTACAGAAAAGATAGACATTGCTTATCCAGAGCTTTTGTCAGAAGGTGGAAGTGGTTTTGGTGCAATAAAGGATATTTCTGTATCCAACATTTATCTACAGGATGAGGATAAAACAAAAGACTTTTCCTCCAAAGATCTTAGTGAATTTTGCAAAACAGAGAGGCCAAAAACATATTCTTACAAGAAATCAGTTCGCCTGTTTGCAGCCAACACTCCTGGAGAGGATGAAAAGGTGTTTTCTATAGCCAGCCCTGGATCAGAGGATTTCTCTGAGTCAGGGATCATAGAGGCATGGGTTTGTGTACCTCCTTCAGGGTCCCAGTACTCGGATCACACCCCTGGAACAGACACAACAGCAGACTCTTACTCGTATGAGGAGCAGGCAGAGGAGGGGGCATTTGAGAGGAATGATGATTCAAAGGTCATAGAGACGACTATTAAAGATGGTACAAGTCAGGGAAATGACCAAAAAATAACAATTCAGGAAATGACAGAAAATCTGATTCAGGTGACAAAAGCAATGAAAGAGGAATTGAATTTGCAGGACAAGTTGCTCATGGGAGATAACTCTCAGGAATCACATTGTCAATCTAACACAAAAGTGCCAACTCATTCGGTCTTGCCACTAAGTGGTAAAAATAGATTTTGTGAAAAAGAACCAAAAGTAGCATTTGTCAGAACTGAAAGTTCAAACTTTTGCCCTAGGACTGAGCAAGTTTCTCATCTTCAAGAAAACATTAATAACCCACATATAGATTTAGAGATCACTATGGCTGAAGAACTAGTCAACTCACAGAAAGCTAAAGCAGAAGAGCCAGTCAACTTGCAGGATATGGACTCATTCTTTGAGCAAATGCAAATAGAGACAGATGACCAGTCTACATATGTATAATGTATACAAAAGTTGTTGGCAGTAGAGATGGTGGGTACCAATATTTGATTGAACAGGGCAAGTTCATAGAGCCACCCTATTCAAGAATTGAACTTAATATTTTACAGAATTCATGAATTAATGAAGCTTGAAAATGAATTACATGCAGCATGAATGTAACTGCAAATAGTTGTAATAATGAATCTCAATTAAGTGAAATTCGTCAAAACCAAACCCTTGGTTTACAGGAGTTCCTGCAAAACTGAAATTTTGTGGGAGGTACCAAATATTTCCTCAATTAATATAAGCTTTTTTTTTCTCCAGTTAACAAAACCCCTGTACTCCAAAAACCAAAACAAATTTCTGTCATAAAATTTAATTTAACACGTTAAAACTAACAAAACAAAAACTCACTTAAAACATGTAAGTGTATTTTAGCTGCTAAATTCCTGACACATGCTGGACCAGACTATTTACATTCTGCAAATACTGTAGTAGGCTTATCACCAAGAAAATGTTTCAAAGGCACATAAGGTTAAAACAGTACTAGGCATAATGCAGTGACACAGATCAGGGACAATGGTAGACTAATCCAAAGTCTTTGCACCATAAAAAATGAGCCAGCTTTGAAGGTAAATTATTATTAACTAAATGCTTGTAGATGAGCCATGTAAGAAAGAGTATGTTTATCTGCTTATTATATAATTGTGATTTATGCTATTAATTTGTATAAATGATCAGTGGAACAATTTTTGTTGTTTTATTTTAAATTAAATAACCAGGCTTTATTAACCAGGCACGCTGGATACAGTCATACCATTTTGGCAGGGACATTCATGTTATGTGGCATTTATACTTTAACCGAATTCTCAATGTTGTATTTATGTTGATCTTAGTTCGAGTCAAGCCTCCAGGATGGTATGTTATCTCTCATTTGTTAATCATTTAATAATAATGTATTTAACACATTCAGTGTATTATAATGATGAAAGAAGATTCCTAGCATAATGCTAATTCTTCACACTGGTGAAGATTTTCATGTATGTATAGTGGAAAATCATTTGCACATTGCAGTTAGGTGTAAAATTGTATAGCTTGGATAGCAACTAGTCCTACAATGATCCCGACATTTGCATTTTTAGGTCGCCATCTTACTGCCTAAATAACAGTATTGGGTAACATGTTCTGAGGTCAACTAACATCAGAATGAGAAGTCAAAATTTCAGGAATATTTCACACACTTGGCAGCCCATATTGACACTTTTCTACAAACTCAAGTCATATTGCTTGAGTCAGACTTTACTTACCATAATGTCTTTTTTCTAATAAATTCAAATTCTGACAGAAGCCAAGAAACAGGTTTTTAAGTTCTGTTGACCTAGAATGCAGCTGGCTGAAATGCAATGGAATTGGGAATGCCAAAATTAGATTAAGTTGAAGTATGTATTTTTAATAAAACAAATATATTAGTATTGGATAAAAGTGTTATGTGACTTTGTCCAGAAAATCAGTACACCAGTCAATGACATAAATGCCATATGCTGGGATCTGACTGGCTGTCTGCAACTAGCACCAAGGAGAGAGAATACTTTTTCAGAGAGAATTAGATAGAGACAAATCAATGGCTTGAAATAAATGGGAATTGGGAGTTGTTTTATAATTGGTGATTGAAAACTGTGAACAGAAACTTGTGAATAGAAATATAATCTCTCAGACATCTGCATTGGATTACCATATTGAATTACCTTCCCACAAACAGGCCATTGATGTGAGTAATGTTTGCACATTACATATGGGTGGCAGGTAAATTATGTTGTATTTTCAATACAATCTTTATTTCCAGTAAGTGTTTGCAGCCTACTTTGAGCCCCCTACCTAAAATGGTACAGATTTTAACAAACCTAGATACAACCCTGGATATGTTAAGAGAACACATTTATATATATATTTGCCATAATGGAATTATGCTCTGACAGAACCATAGACCCAAATTTGCCATAATGGAATTATGCTCTGACAGAACCATAGACCCAGATTTGCTATCAGAGCATTTTGTGTTGGCATGTCCATAGACCCATTTCTTCTGTCAAGTCATTATGTCTTGATGGAATAATAGACCCAGATTTGTGACCACTCTAATATCCTAGTGGTTAAAGCGTCTGCCTTGAATCCAGGAGGTTGCGGCTTCAAAGCCCGGCCAAGTCGTACCAAAGACTTTAAAAATGGTACTAACAGCTGCCTCGCTAGGTGCTCAGCATTAAGAGGTTAGTGTTAGGACTGGTTGGCCTGGTGTCAGGATGTGACCAAAAAATTGTTAAAGCTACATTAAAAATCCAAATCACACACACACACACACACAGAGACCCAGATTTGTGATAAGGGAATTATGCTCTAACAGAACAATAGACCCAAATTTGCCATAATGGAATTATGCTCTGACAGAACCATAGACCCAAATTTGCCAATATGGAATTATGCTCTGACAGAACGATAGACCCAGATTTGCCATAATGGGATTATGCTCTGACAGAACCATAGACCCAGATATGCTATAATGGAATTATGCTCTGACAGAACCATAGACCCAGATTTGCTATATGAGCATTATGCTTTGGCATGTCCATAGACCCATTTCTTCTGTCAAGTCACTATGTCTTGATGGAACTGTAGACCCAGATTGCCATAAGGGAATTATGCTGTGACAAATTCATAGATTCAGATATATTGTTAGGGCATTATTGGCAAATCCTTGTCGGTTCTGTTTGCTTAAATACAAGTCATATAAGAACACTGACTGTGAACTACCAATGTGTCTGCACTGTTTACCATTGGGCATATGATACACCTCAGTAGATGTGCAGGTACTCAGAGTAATCCAAGCAGATGACACATTTGTTATGGCTTTTTTCTTGCATATGTGCATGTGTGATATTTGAAGGACAAAAGAAATTCATTTCCATTTTAAGTATAAGTAAGATACACCTGTGTATATATACTATGTACATATATGAATGCCTGAATTTTCTGTCTATTTCTGTGATGTTGTCATCAATTATTCCTTGAGTAATTTTTGTTTATATTTGAATATTGTGTCTTAGTATACAGTACTGTACCCACCCTTACAAATGGGAAGCTTTTTGTATTAATTACACTGCCTATTACAAACTGTGTAGACAATTAGGATTAACTGTCAGAATGTCCTAAAAATGTTTACTGAATCATAAAAACAGTTGCTTTTAAATTTAAATTATAACTTCAATCATAATTTTGTTTATGGTATGTGTTAAATGCAGTGCTTTGGAACTATAATTCTTAAAATATTTTCTATAACGTTGAGTGATCAAACGAGCTATTGTAAGTAAATGATTTTTTTTGGCATTGGCATGAACTTTTGAAGATAGTGTGTATTTTATATATATATATATATATATATATATATATATATATGCACCCAAGTGTACAGTTAGGGGCTTTATAAGATTTACAATGTCCTCCCCAGCACACCTGTTGACATCAAACTTGCATTATGAATGTATATTGAGTTGAATCTATGTGATATACCAATACTATCACTTGGACCATCTTTCAAGGATTTTTGGTCATAATGCAAAGAAGATCATGCCCAGGTTTAATTTTAAAAGGAGTTCTCATATACTAGTAATGCCATTAAACTTTCACTGATGGTGCATTTGTCCTTCAAATACATTCCCAATCAAATTAACATTAGGGCTATATTCTACAACCTTTTGAATCCAGCTTTTAAAATGGACAAAACATGGCTTTTCCATTAATATCATGTAGACAAAGGGCAATAACCCTTACCCAATACCTCCCCATGATGCCACCAGATGTCACCAGTTTTTTCAGCTTTCACTGTTGATTAGTTAACATTGCAGAGACCTTCCAAAAATCAGTTCAGTATACTCCTGATTTTGAAACAAACATCATCAAATTTGGATAATTGTGCATACACCAGACAAAACTCCCACTTTACCCAAGCCAGTTTCAGAATTTAAACAATTAACTGCCTAGATTGCCATCAGAAGTCAAATGTGGAATGAATAAAGAAAATACAAGATACAAATAGACTTAGGAAAATGCAGTAGAGTTTGGTGCAACTAACAAGGGAGCTGCATATACTATTTAAGCTGTTAATAACTATGGAATTGCAACAGGGACATTAACTGTAAGCTTGCAACTAACTATGGACTTGAAATCACACTGCTTTAAGACCCTCCCACCTCCCTGCTGTGTGAGAAGACTTGTTGATCCTGGTATTGTCAGGGGAGGTAATGGACAAGGGTTATTGCCCTTGAGATGCCTTTCATCTTTGGGAGGGCTTGATTCAGGAGGTTGTAAGTTTATATGCCCAAAGTTATAATGATCAGGTAAGTAATTTTGGAGAAACATAGTTTACTTAGAAAATATGCGTATCTCTGACTAAAGTGGAGTCTTGTGACTGATTTTTCCATTATTTAGTAAAGATTGCTTAAAAACCGTGTCCAGACTCTAATTTCACTGCCTTTGCACTTATTTTGCTAGTTTAAACTTGGAATGAAGGTGTGTTACACAATAAAATTGGGTCACTCTGATCTACTTTCCATTCCATGCTTCTTAAAGGCCATTTTCTGGCTATTATTGCAATACACTTTCACCTGTTTCCACCAAATCTGCCAGGGTATATGTCACACCAACTCTGAGTTATTTTGTTACTTTCTTGGGTATATTAAACATGACTTAAAAAACACTGACTCATGCCACAGATGTGGATTTGTGAGCTCTGGTACGCTAACAACTATAGCTTTGAAACAGTATAAGAATGATATTTCTGTGTAATGAAAGCAGAACCTCCCCACCAAAATTAAGTTGCCATCATGAGAGTGGATGATTGATTGTTAACTGTTGCAAATATAGTAATTAACAAATTGTTCAGTTTCGTGGCTGGTGACCTTAATGTTGGATCTATCCATCATTGATGTAGTATAGAGCTGTCTTGCATCAAATGTAATGCAATAATGAATTTGATAAAACTTGGTTGTTTGGAAATTTCAAGAAATTAGACTTGTCACATGCAACCCATATTCTAATCTGATGGTCATCAAACTAGGAATACCACTCTAGAGTCCATATTCTAATCTGATGGTCATCAAACTAGGAATACCACTCCAGAGTCCATATTATAATCTGACATTCATCAAACTGTGAATACCACTCCAGAGTCCATATTCTAATCTGACGTTCATCAAACTAGGAATACCACTCTAGAGTCCATATTCTAATCTAACGTTCATCAAACTAGGAATACCACTCTAGAGTCCATATTCTAATTTGACGTTAATCAGACTAGGAATACAGGGAATGGATGCTAATATCATAAATATCTTCAACAAGTTAGACAGTGTTTGAGATCCACATGTATTATTGGGGCTGTTTTGTATCCGATTCAAGTAGCTTATTGCCACACTGGAGTCTGATCTGCTTTGGATGAAAAATTGGAATATATGCTTTTGTCATCAAGTAATGAGTGAGGCACAGTCATTTAATGAGGAGAGTTTGCATCTGGTCGGTTGAACCACTTGCCATTCTGGAATTCATATTTCTGATATCTGGGATCACATGTATATCATCAAGCCCTTCGATGGGTTTTGCAATGAATGAGAACAACGCATATTAATGAGGTGATCTTGTATATGATTGTTAGAGCTTGCTAACTCTCTGGAGGCCATATTTTTTGTAAGATTTAGATTAGACTTGTTTATGTGACCAAGAGCTCACACGAGTTTGGTAATGAGCAAGATTAACTCATATTAATACTGTCATCTTTCATCTGATTATTTGAAATTGTTTCTGCTCTAGAGACTGTATTTTTTATCTGATTTTGAGTAAACTTTGGTAAATGACTTAAATAATCAAGATGACCAGTGACTTAAATAATCAAGATGACCAGTGACTTTATAATCAAGATGACCAGTGAGTTTTATTATGTGTAAGATCTGCGAATATTGATGAAATTCAGTGCAGTTAGAAAAAGTTCTCAAATTGTATGCAGTGTAGTAAAACAGAATTTCTTCAAAATACCTGTATTTGGTATTGGGGGGTGGGCGGCCAAGTGGTCTAAGGCACTCCTCTTTACAGATCACTCACTCTGTCCATGAGTGTTCAAGTCTCAGCTCAGCCAATGTAGTTAGATAGGAAAGTTTGCCAGTAGCTTCCTTCCCATAGGTTTGTGGTTCTACCCAAGGTTTTCCTGGGTATATTTCTCCTCCAAATGTACTGGCCGCCATTTAGCTGTGCTGAAATATGGCATTAAACCCACAAAAGCAAACAAAACACTTTAAAAGGGAAGTAGTTCATGACATTGACTAATGAGAATCACAGGTTTGGAGTTTCAGCTCTCTTTCCCTTTTGATAAGTATGCAAACGGGTTTTTTATATTTTAAAAAATCAATTTTAGAGTATAAAATGGATAAATTTTAATTGAACAGTGTATAAAACATGAACACTGAAAATTAATTGTTATTTATGCCAGTAATTGAGAAAATGTATTACATAGAAATAATGTTATTGAAAATGTATAAGTGCATAAACTGTGCAGTGCTGTAGTCAATTATCATAATTTCTTTACACAATACAGTGTATAAATAATTGCTTGCAAGTAATTGTGTTTATTATAATACTGATTTTGCTCCACCAAGAACCTGTTTCTTCTAAAAACCATGTCCAAGTTTAAAAATTTATTGGCAGAGAATTCTTTTTAAGAAAACTTTGCCACATATGAAATTGTGAAATGTTTGAAGGCATGTTTGACATATTTGGTGAAATACAGTTTGACAGTTGGTTTTTATTGTTGTGTTTAAGTGCCTGCTGTGAATAATGATAACAACAACAAAAAATACCCCAATATGCATTCCTCCTGAAACACTTCAGAATTATAATTATCAAGAGTATATAAAAAAATGGGAAAAAAATTAATGAGGAAAATCATTTCATGTGAAAGTCATATTTCTCTCTACACCTCAAAATTTGATCTGTCACTTGAAAGATTTTAGATGACTTAAAGCATGAAACAATACACATTCATCATGCCTTGTCTTTGGAAATAATTTTTGTCAATCTGTTGTGAACTCGACATATCAAGTTTGGGAGATAGTTTGCACAGGTTGTATTCATACAGTATAAGATAAGATTTATTTAACATTAGCATGATTTAAAACAATTCAAAATAAGGTCTAACGAGCTCTTTATATAGCTTTTTATGATACAAGCCTGCTTAGCAAAATGGTAAACTGGTAAGCTACGATGCAAGCCAGATGAGGTATATCAGTATCACTTGTGCCTCCTGTTTGTTTGAATGATAAAAGGATGTTAGCAAATTTTCAGAATGTTCTAACTGCGCATGTATTACTGTTATGATTTTTGTGATGAGCTCGTTGTCAAGGCACTTGATTATTGTGTATTCCTTCATATTGTCAATGCACTTCAGTATTGTGCATTCCTTCCTTCCTTCCTGTATAAATTACTGTAAATCTGTATTGCCAAACCTTGTTCATCCACTTAGTTGGTTCATCTGAGCCATGTGTATGGCTTCCAAAACAAGTAATTTGGTATAAACATATTTTACAAAATTCAGCTCCTGTTAACCCAGATATTTTTCTTCTCATGGAGGACTTTACCTAAATAAAGTTCTCCTTTATGAATTTTTTTTTTTTAAGAATGAGTATTTAAAATATTTCTTTGTGTTACCTTTCGCATTTAAAGATATTTTACATTTCTTGACTGGTGACTAACTCACTTTGGGCTCTTGTTAATTTTTATTCAGCTTAGCCTTAAAGGGATATTTGTATACCTCATCAAAAATAACATAGAGGCATATAGTGTTACCCTTATCTATCCATCCATCTCTCTATCAGTCCAATGAAATGTTTGAATTAATATTTTCATATAACACAAACATATTTTCTCAACTAGTCTTTGGTGGAACATAAAGAAGCTGTTTGGTTAGTAATCATGTATTCTGTTTGAGCTTGTAGGTTTCTTTTTCTTGTTTTCACATTTCTATTTGTGTGCAATGATCTTCTAAGGATTTTAATTCCATTCATCTGCTTTGATCGTCATATGAATGCTATTTCCAATTAGTTTTAGAAGTTTTTATTACTTATTTGTATTTTATGATACAAAATATTTACTTTTGATTATTCAGGAATCACTTGGTCTCTTCCAATGTGTCACTGATATGTTTAAAATGTTTATGAATTAATAGCTAATTATGATTTGTTACATGACTTTAGCCTGTTTATGAAAAGTCCTGATTAAAAATGACTTTTTGTCAACTTATGAAAAGTCCTAATTATGTGACTTTTTGCCAGCTTATGAAAAGTTCTAATTAAGTATGGCTTTTTGCCAGCTTATAAGGATTGCTTTTTGCCAGCTTATAAGGATCATCTGTTTATAAATGCCACATTTTTCCCCAGTATTGATAACTTGTATGAACAGGTTTGACTGGATCGTGATTCTTTTCTAATGGGTTTGATGATTGTGTATTGTAACATTTGTCTTTCACTTGCATTATTATTGTGTTCAGTGCTGAACATGCATTGTATAAAGGGAAAGTATACTTTTTGTTTTGCTCTGTTTGTTTGGGGCTTTTTCTTTCTTTACCCCATAGTTCAAACAGCAACTTTGTAGCAAAATCACACAAATGTGTGAAGATGGCATTTTAGGGTCATCTATTTGTAAGGGTAAATGAGTTTTATATATATGTTCCTGCTTCCATTGAGTGTTGTCTGCCATCAGAAATCTGTCCATGAACAATTGCTTGAACTATGGCCCTACGTTCATTGAATGTTGTCCCTCATCAGTTATCCATCCATCAGTATATGCTTGAGGTATGGCCCAGCGTCCAGTGTGTGTTGTCTCTCATCAGTTATCCATTCATCAGTATATGCTTGAGGTATGGCCCAGCGTCCAGTGTGTGTTGTCTCTCATCAGTTATCCATCCATCAGTATATGCTTGAGGTATGGCCCAGCGTCCAGTGTGTGTTGTCTCTCATCAGTTATCCATTCATCAGTATATGCTTGAGGTATGGCCCAGCGTCCAGTGTGTGTTGTCTCTCATCAGTTATCCATTCATCAGTATATGCTTGAGGTATGGCCCAGCGTCCAGTGTGTGTTGTCTCTCATCAGTTATCCATCCATCAGTATATGCTTGAGGTATGGCCCAGCGTCCAGTGTGTGTTGTCTCTCATCAGTTATCCATCCATCAGTATATGCTTGAGGTATGGCCCAGCGTCCAGTGTGTGTTGTCTCTCATCAGTTATCCATCCATCAGTATATGCTTGAGGTATGGCCCAGCGTCCAGTGTGTGTTGTCTCTCATCAGTTATCCATTCATCAGTATATGCTTGAGGTATGGCCCAGCGTCCAGTGTGTGTTGTCTCTCATCAGTTATCCATTCATCAGTATATGCTTGAGGTATGGCCCAGCGTCCAGTGTGTGTTGTCTCTCATCAGTTATCCATTCATCAGTATATGCTTGAAGTATGGCCCAGCGTCCAGTGTGTGTTGTCTCTCATCAGTTATCCATTCATCAGTATATGCTTGAGGTATGGCCCAGCGTCCAGTGTGTGTTGTCTCTCATCAGTTATCCATCCATCAGTATATGCTTGAGGTATGGCCCAGCGTCCAGTGTGTGTTGTCTCTCATCAGTTATCCATCCATCAGTATATGCTTGAGGTATGGCCCAGCGTCCAGTGTGTGTTGTCTCTCATCAGTTATCCATTCATCAGTATATGCTTGAGGTATGGCCCAGCGTCCAGTGTGTGTTGTCTCTCATCAGTTATCCATTCATCAGTATATGCTTGAGGTATGGTCCAGCGTCCAGTGTGTGTTGTCTCTCATCAGTTATCCATTCATCAGTATATACTTGAGGTATGGTCCAGCGTCCAGTGTGTGTTGTCTCTCATCAGTTATCCGTCCATAAGTATATGCTTCAGGTATGGCCCTACATCCATTGCGTGTTGTCTGTCGGCAGTTATCCATCTTAAAGCAGTTGTTTGAAATGTAATCCTACGTCCATTGTATGTTGTCTGTCGGCAGTTACCCTTCCATCAATAGTTGCTTGAAGGATGGCCTTAAATTAATTCTGTGTTGTCTGTCGGCAGTTATCCATCCATCAACATATGCTTGAAGTATGGCCCTACGGCCATTGTGTGTTTTCTGTCGTCAGATATCCGTCTATCCACAATTGCTTGGGCTATGGCCCTGTATTAATTTTTTTTGTCTGTCATCAGTTGCTTGATAATACTCATGAGTTCTTTTTTCAGATTTCAACCAAACTTGGGCTTGTCCGACGATTTCGACTGAACTTGGACTTGTCATATACGATTTCGACCAAACTAGGGCTTAAATTTTGGAAATCTCAGAAGATCCGCTCATATTAATGAGGTGATTGACTGATGTTATTATCGATACGGAAACCATATTTCTTATCCAGTTTTGATCAGACTTGGAACATATGATTATATTATCAAGATCCTGAACAATTTTGGTAATGAGTGAATCCACACATATTAATAAAGTGATCTTGAATGCGATCGGTTGATGTCACTCTGGAATACATAAATCTGATCAGACTATGATGAAAATTGGAATATGGACTTGTACATTCAACATTTTTAACGAGTTTGATAATGAGCAAGATCCATTCTTATTAATGAGGTGATTATGTATCTAAATGGCATGGCTTGTTACCACTCTGCAGGGCATATTCTTGACCTAATTGTTTTATCAAGCTTCAGATATAAAATTATATGATCAAGGTACAATTAGAACAAGATCTTGGATGAGTACAATTAGAACAAGATCTTGGATGAGTACAATTAGAACAAGATCTTGGATGAGTACAGTTAGAGCAAGATCTTGGATGAGTACAATTAGAGCAAGATCTTGGATGAGTACAGTTAGAACAAGATCTTGGATGAGTACAATTAGAACAAGATCTTGGATGAGTACAGTTAGAACAAGATCTTGGATGAGTACGGTTAGAACAAGGTCTTGGATGAGTACAGTTAGAACAAGATCTTGGATGAGTACAGTTAGAACAAGATCTTGGATGAGTACAGTTAGAACAAGCTCTTGGATGAGTACAGTTAGAACATGATCATGGATGAATACAATTAGAGCAAGCTCTTGGATGAGTACAGTTAGAGCAAGATCTTGGATTAGTACAATTTGAGCAAGATCTTGGATGAGTACAGTTAGAACAAGATCTTGGATGAGTACAATTAGAATAAGATCTTGGATGAGTACAGTTAGAACAAGATCTTAGATGAGTACAGTTAGAACAAGATCTTGGATGAGTACAGTTAGAGCAAGATCTTGGACGAGTACAGTCAGAACAAGATCTTGGACGAGTACAGTTAGAGCAAGATCTTGGACGAGTACAGTTAGAACAAGATCTTGGACGAGTGCAATTAGAGCAAGATCTTGGACGAGTACAGTTAGAACAAGATCTTGGACGAGTGCAATTAGAGCAAGATCTTGGACGAGTACAATTAGAACAAGATCTTGGATGAGTACAATTAGAACAAGATCTTGAATGAGTACAATTAGAACAAGATCTTGGATGAGTACAGTTAGAACAAGATCTTGGATGAGTACAATTAGAGCAAGATCTTGGATGAATACAGTTAGAACAAGATCTTGGATGAGTACAGTTAGAACAAGATCTTGGATGAGTACAGTTAGAGCAAGATCTTGGATGAGTACAATTAGAACAAGATCTTAGATGAGTACAGTTAGAACAAGATCAAAGTTTGCAAATAGGCTTCTGCAGTCAGGATGCATGTTTTTAAGTAGTAGTAGTAGTAGTAGTATGAGCAAGCCCTACACATTAATGAGGTTATCTTGTTTATGACTGGCTTCTTACCACTTGGAAGACTGTTTCTGATTCGATTTGAGTCAGGTTAATTTCGTTAATATGTTGGACAGTTTTTTTATGAGTAAGACCTATGCATAGCTATGACGCAAACCTGCATCTGATTCGCTGATTTTTTCACCGCAGAGACTGTATTTTTATAGGACTTATCTCAAACTTGGTAAATAGGCATATGTTATCAAGACTTTAGTGGTGTATGATTATGAGTGAAATTAACTTTAATGACATGACCTTGCATCTGATTGGCTGAGCTTGTCGACACTCTTGCAAGTATATTTTGATCAGACTTGTTAAATAATCTTATATTGTAAAGATTTTAGGCGAGTTTGGTTATGGACAATATATGTACTTGTTAATGAGATAATTTTTCATTGATTGGCAAAGCTTGTCACCACTGTGGGGACCGAATTTCAATGGAAGCTTGCTTCACTTCGATAAATAAGCATATATTATCATTATTGTAGACATGTTCAATATAATAAGTTAAATCTGTACATATTAATAAGAGACACTGAATCTGATTGGTTGAATCTGAGTGGCTGTACTTGTTACCTCTCTATATCCAGAGATTATATTTCTCATCATCATGATCTTAGACGATTTTCAGTGTAAGTGAGCCACTATGCATACTAATTGTGTCTTTACGGTCAGATAAGTCTAATCAACATGATATAAAGTTTGGGATATAATTTTATGCTTTGGTTGTGTTCTTGCAGTGTTACATAAACCTACTTAGTGAAATGGTCAACTGGTAATTTTGTATAATACAGTTGAGTGACATCAGGTTCACTTGAGCCTCTTGATTTTGTACTCGTGCATCCGTCATAGGTCAAAGAAAATTTGAACACATTTCTTGAATTCCTGGTGTAAGATGCACTAAAATTTCTACTGTGAAAATATCTGAGGTTTTTGTGAGTCAAATTGAGCATTTTTAATGATCATTTTTCGGATGCGGAAGTTCGCGGGTTCGAACCCCAGCCGAGTCGTACCAAAGACTTATGAAAATGATACTAGCAGTTGCCTCGCTTGGCGCTCAGTATTTAGAGGTTAATGTTAGGACTGGTCGACCTGGTGTCAGGATATCGTGACTATGGGGGACATGATGCCCCATTGCTAGGTATCGCTATAAACTGCCACACTGCAGACAATAACGATACGATTGAAAAATTGTTAAAGCTACGATAAAAACTAAATCACTTTCACTCTCACTGATCTTTTATTATGATAGGTCTGAAAAAATCTGGAGTTTTTGCCAGGTAAAGATAGTAAATGGAATGAAAATAACCGTTAGGATGTCCACTTTTGTAAAATCTGCGTTTAACGCAAGCTCAAATTACGAAATTACTGCATTATTACGTTGTCGATTTTACATTACTTGTGACCTGAGTGTTTCATGTCGCTATGAACTCGGGGAAAGACAGACGCAAGATGTGATAGCGATTTCTGTCTCAGTGAATAATAATAAAAAGAAGAAAAGTGTTTTATACACTTTGAATATTCACAAGGCCAGTGCTTCAAAGAAAGGAATAAAGTCAATAAAAAGTATACGACACTTTGGAAAATCATCAGCAATTTACAACTGGCCATAAATCAGCTTCGCTAGCTCTCCGTGTCGGATTTGCCCATGTGAGCTCAGTAATTGGTATAGTAAAGAAAATATCTGAACACAATAACTTTTTATCAGTGCATGAAATTAGAGGACTTTGTGACATTTAATCCCTGCAGGTCTGGTGAATTCTTAAATATCAAAAATATCCATACAGCTATTTTTTTTTTCGATAACATTGGTGGCACGGCTCTGTATTGTTCACTTTCCTTTTTGATAACCTTTGCACGGAGATACATATATAACTATGAATAACGCTGGAAAATGAACCCAACCTTAACGTTTATTTTATTCGTTTGGGGTGGGGTGGGGGTGGGGTATGATTTTGAATTGCTGAACTCCGACCTCTGAAACCTCATCAAGTTTTAACAAGTTAAATACTCCAACAACAGACTAGCGATCATTCTTAATTATGACAATTTGACAGCCAAGAATCTTTATATTGTTGAAACAAAAAACAGGTGAATAAAAATCATCAGATGTGAGGAAATCCGCAAATTTTTCTTAAAGGTTTTTTATATTTCTTTTAATAGAAAATCCGTGATGATATGACTTTATTTCAGCATTCACGCCTGCTGAATGTTGACTGAACTTTTTTTCTTTCTCTCCTTTCAGTAATTAAAGATATATTTTTAAAAATCTCATTTTGTGGAAGAAAATTGTATGCGTTTATGAAACTGTGTCGGACTATGGACTATGAGTGCAATAGTACATACATACATACATACTGGTATGTCACTATACCGTTTGCCTTGAAAACAAACTAACCTGTCCTCCTATAACTCTGACCTGATATTTTATTTCTTAATGAAACGGTGCTGATTCATTACGTCGTACATACAATTACATCTATATAATGATATAATTTACATAGCATGAAACAGTCCCGATTCATTACGTAGTGCACAATACTACTACATCTATATCATGATGTAATTCGTATATCACTGGGCGTTATGTTATGAAACCCGCAATTGTCTTGTGACTTGTTATTAATTTGAAAACCACATCAAGATGTAAGTGTGTGTCTGTGTGTCTGTGTGTGCGTTTGGACTTTAAACGTAGCTTAACAATTTTTTAGTCATCTCAGTGGCAGTTTGTAGTGATGTCTAGCACTGGGGTATCATGCCACGAATATGCAGCATTTTGTCCCACCCAATCACGGCATATCGCTACCATGTATGCACTGTTACAGTTTATAGTGATGTCTAACACTGTCACATCATGCCGCAGACATGTACCATCATGTTCCACCCAGTCACATTATCCTGACCTAACACTAACGTCTTAATGCTGAGCGCCTAGTGAGGCAGCTGTTTGTACCATTTTAATAAGCCTTTGGTATGACTCGGCCTGGGTTTGAACCGCGACCTCCCGCATCCGAGGCGGAAGCTCTAACCTCAAGGCCACCGGAGCGGTCACACATCAACATACTCTTAATTTAATCGAAGTTTGAGAAAATATAATTATAAAATAATGTTCACTTTTCATTGCTGTAACTTTGTACAAAAAGAACGTTACTATCAAAAGTATGGATACAAAGTGTGGATTAACTCGCAATTCAGGTGTATGAATTATACGGATGATTTTGTATTTGACGGTATTGTAAGGCAGTGTATTGTCGTCGGCTCTGCCATGTAATGTCTTAGTTCCTGTGATGATGTGACTTGGGCCGTGTGTTCGCTTTGGCTGATTTAAGACTGCCGTCTGATTTTTCCCGGCTGTCATTCTTGTTACGGCGGATGGTAGACTGCACACGCTGGCTGTTCGGCCGGCTCCCTCTTCTGTCACAACTCACAGATAGCTGTGCTATACAAACACAAAGACAGAACATGCAGTCAAGAATAGTGCGATAAAACATTGTAAGAGGGCATAGTTTTCTGTATAAACCCAATAATAATAATAATAATAATAATAATAATGATCATAATAATAATAATAACAACAATGTATTGTAAATAAATCCGCATTACTGAAATGGAATGTTTTTGTTTTTTTTTAAAAAAAAGAATTTCATTAAACGCGTAGAAATACAATGGTTACTTAAATCTATTGAGCCAGAATTTCCTATAACTAAGAGTCATTTACTTGGATTGCGACATGAATATTTCTGTCGGATATATCCTATCACACAGGTACAAATGCATAACATTTCATCAAAGCTTATTCATCGTTGACGTCATGCTGAAGAAACGAGAGCAGATTTAAATAATCCTGTATGCCACGCAATTTTTATTCGTAGATTACAAAATAATTTATATTACTATCGCATGAGCTTCCTGTCAGATGCGTTCCATTGTATACAGCGAACGCTGATCGGTAATCCGTTCTTAAAGGCGTACAAGAACTATCCCACGCTATCATGGCTTTGACTTAAAGGTTGATTTCGCAACTTAAACAGCAGGATTACCATGTCAAGCGACAGTGACACTACTACTGGACTTCTAGGCCTTCATATTATTTAAGGATTATTATGTCTGTTAGCTAAAACGTATAAAGAAAAATGCTGAAAATGTCGTATGTCGATACAGACACACAGGCGAACGGACATGACCAGCTTACCCATGAAGTTGTCTGTGATGGCATTCAACAAAGGAACATAGGACACACCGGGATTTTCCTTTGAATTCTCTGTAATAAAATACAAATAGTGGTTATATTCATTGGTTCTTATACTGCAAAGTGTTTGCTATCATGTTGAAGTCTAAAAAACACATCATAAACAAGGAACCAACAATCGTTGCCCATGCTGTGTATAAAAGATATAAATCTTCAACAGTTGCCCAGCAGAATGGTATGCGACCTTGTAAGATATATGGACTAACAGAAGAATGCGTTCACAAAGTTGACAGTGGATTAAGAAAATTGGAGCTGCGGTAATTCAGTTAGTACAGTCTCTGCAGTTTATACATAATGGCCATCGTATTTATGATTGATTCACGGTGTCTTAACTTGGATTTGATTGGGATAGAGTGCATAGTGAAACGGTTAATTTTCTATAGATAGGAATCACGCTGTTCCTTTTGTATCATCTGTTATTCTTATTGACCGAAGTTGTTTTGCTCCGAAGAATCGGGTAATGTCTAACTAACTGATTGATTTGCACAATCGATCACTTATGACATGTAGGTATATAGAAAAGGTTCAATGCTCCCCATCCCCACCCACCCCAAAAAATCCATCTCGTCGAAACTTTTCCTCTCTGGGGCCCTTGTAGTCGAGTCGTCTAAGGCGCTTGCCTTCACACGTCATTCACAACTCACCTCTCTCTGCGTGGGTTCGGGTCACGGCTCGAACGATGTGGATATGTGAGAAAGTTTGCAAGTAGCTTCCCATGGGTTGGAGGTTGTTCCTGGGTTTCTTTTTCCATGAATTAGGCCGCAATGTATTGCTAATCATGTGCTGAAAAATGGCGTTAAATCCTGCAAAATAACGAAAGACACTGCTTTTATCAAAACTTGATTGCATGCAATGTCACGTGCGTTTGTTGACATTCTTTTTAACACTAATTTTCTTTTCTTTTTTCCCCAAACATCAGTTGTTACATTATCGTATAAAACAGACTAAATGAATGCATAGCTTTCTGGTTTTGATGTTTAAATTGATCGCAGGAAATATAAATGTTTATGCAGTTACAACTATGACAAGATGTATTTTCCTTTACATGTGTGTGTTTTAATTTTTTATGTCGAGATAAATAATTGTCGTGTGAATTTTCATAGCAAATACTCGTACGGGCTTTTTATATGGACTTTGATATTATCATGGGAATAATAACGTCCATCTCGATCAATCTCTTCTTCAAAAAAGGGGTAGTGGGTGGGTGTCCATGGTGCCCTTTCAAAGAAATGAGATCAGATTGTTTACAGTAAGAAAAAGGGTGTGTGGGGTGGAATACAACAGGTGCTCTCGTAATGTTAAAGCAGAAACGAAAGGTTCAAATGTACACTGTAGTGTGGAGAAAGAAAACAGTTGGGGCCGCTATTAAATTTGGATTATTTTGGGGGAAAAAAGCCGACAAAGCACGACAATAATTTATGCCAGGAACGTAGAAATGGTAAAATGTCCGTAACTTACTTTCCACCCTCAGGAGAACAAGTATTTCTCTTTCCTCTAATATTTCGTTGGCGTATTTATTAAGCGCTTCACGGAGGTACTTAATATTTCCAATTTCGTCTGAGAGTTCGATATCAACTGAAAAACAATGCAAAAAAGAAAGGACTATCACGTATCCGATACAGTAGAACAATAAATGATGAAAAGATACTAATATGAAAAGTTTACCTTTGAATTAACATCTTTATTTCTACTTCGAACTGCGCTCGTCAGAATTGGGACTTACATGTAGTGCAGCTACCATCCTGACAATTATGTACTGTACGGTTGGATGTCTACAACATTACATCCAAGAGGAACGATTTGTTTCATGACATTCTTTGTAATGAAAGAAAATACTGAACATATAATACCGTATGCACAACGTAGTTCAAAGATTTGGCGGAAATTCAACATTTGCTAATGATTCTGATAAATTTCACAAGCAATTCAGATAAAATATCGCGAGCAACGGAAATAAATGTCGCCAGTGGTCCCAAGAAATGTCGCCATGAATACCTGTATCGCCAGCAACTGTAATTTCGTTTTTTGGCGTTGCCAGTGTCGTGGCAGTGACTGTTGCCAAACACTCCGCCACAGATATTCCAGTCCGATCCATTGCCATGACAACAGATATTGAATTCTCAATGCAAAAATTTTGAGAAAAATTTTAAATGTATCTAGCTCACCATCGTACCGTAAATCCTCTACCCCTCCGTAATGAATCTAAATTTGAAAGCCAAAGGGGTAGCATAACTAAAACCAACACTTCTACAGCTGCTACCACTATCAAGTAGGGCATAAAAGCTAATTTGTCAAGACAAGCAGAGAGAGAGAGAGAGAGAGAGAGAGAGAGAGAGAGAACTACAGGGAGCAGCAGGCAGGGCGAACAGACAATTTAATGTTCACGCCTATGTTTGTCCTAATTATAATGGGACAGGGATGGTTATGCCTTACAATACTGTCCCCATTTATAATTGACGCTAAATAATTAGAACAAATTCGTTGTCGACCCCTCCCTGCCTGCTGCTCTGTTCTGCAAACAATTTAACATATAAATATATTATAATGAACCAATGTGTGTGGTTGTTAAAAACTTCTGAACTCTGCAATAGACGATGTCGTGGAAAATATTGCGCGAAACATAACAGACTCATGAAGAAATCTCCTGGTTTGCAAATCTGTATTGGTTGTTGATTAGCGTCTCGTGCTGCAATCTGTACAAAGTGTGGTGGTAACAAATGTAGTGCATTAATTCATTATTACCAACACAGAGTTCCACAACGGGGTTTTATCAAAAATAATCCACCAACTGCTCGTGAATATTTACACAATTATGCTGAGGTAACTCCCGCAGTAATTGATCATGAAGAAGATAAAAAAATAATAAAAGAACGAGAAGAACGAGAAAAACAAAAACAAGAAGAATTTAAGGCGATGGAGGCAAGACGAATAAAGAAGGATCCGTATAAAATCAAGTACACCTATGACCAAACAGAAAAAACCTAATATTGATTCTTCCGCCTATTATTGACAATAATCTCGTGGAGGCCTCAGATTAGCGAATAGAGACTTGCGTGTCCCCTATTAGGTGTTTGGGGAATCACCACAATCATTAATATTATATATGAAAATGTGGCGATTCCCCATTGTCAATAATAATGTCCATTTGGTCAATCTGACGTTTCTATCTGATTAACTAAATAATTATTTATTTTTTTATGCTGTTCGATGAACTCCTCTGCGGTTGGTGGTTTTTGTTTATGAATTGCATACTTCGGAGTTCTCTTTTCATAATATTCTACAATCATTCTATATTTGTTACCGCCGCACTTTGTACAAAGTTCTGTTTTTCCTCTTGATCCATTACCACAAGATAGACACGGCCTTATTCCAGCTGAGCCCCTCCTGATTAGTAAATTGTGATAGCCACAATATTCTCCACGACACGGTTTTTCGCAATATTTCTTTGTGCCTATAATCAACCACGGGCATTTGTTTGACGCAGGTTGAAATGGCATCTCTATATAAAATAATGATTCAATTTTTGAATTAAACAATTAATGCTGTAAATGTATTAATATATAGATGGCCGAAAAAAACAACAAGATGACCAACAATAGAATGACCGAAAAGATACAGACCTCCCAATCTGTATATAATAATACTATATTTCTAAATCAAAATAATTATTTGGGCAACTTTGATTTAGGCCCTGATTATCATGAAGAAATAAGAGACTTATTGTCGAGAACTCCACAGGACGAATTACACAATACTGCTAAGATCAATTACTGGTATTTACAAGAATAGTATTGGCTGTTTCTAAAATCATTCAACGACGTCGTCTGGTATTCTGCTAAAGATGATGCTATTAAGAATCTTTCAGTTTCTGCGTGTTACAGAAAAAAGACATATGCACGTGGAAACATTATTCAACATTTCAATAAGTTCTACATGTTTCTCTCTGATTCTGATTTTGATAAATTTGCCGATAATTTCATTAATGAATCTTCTGTAACTGAAATTATTCCGAAGTTCAGATTGCGATATCCTGTATTTGATATTGATACTAAGTTTATTCTAGAAGAGGTAAAAGATCATAATGACGAATTTGTTGGAGTACGACCATCAGATCAGCCGATCAACATTGAAGATGTAGTTGATTGTTTTTCAAAAATATGCAATTGTCCGCACGAAAAAGTATTTGTCTTTGAAACAAATAGCGGATACCATGTACTGTGTACATCCGAACCTGTAACTTTCGATCAACAGCGTGAACTAATCAGTCTAGCGGCGGGTATGAAACCACGTTGGAAGATAGATCGTCAGGCTGGACTATATAGCATTAAGTTAAATAACACAAAATCATACAAGCCCGGCAAACAGACATTATGTAAAAGATTAATTTCCCATCCTGAAGGTTCATTTTGACCTTCAGAATTATTAGTATGCCCAACAGCGATTCAGCCCCAGTATGAAGAAGTAGTTGAAGTTGATCACGAAACAACGACGATTAGTTGTGTCGAGATTTCTGCTGAGAACTTTAAGCGGATTTCTGTTGCTCTCACAGGAGAACCTGATCAACTGATTAATATTATTAATGTTTCACAAAATAGATTTATAATATCTCGGCAACCCGGACACTTCTGCAATATTTGTGAAAGACGACACGGATTCAACGAACTACATATGCGATAATTGTTTAGTGTATATTAATCATGGCGGTGATTATTACTCTATCTGCTGTCCAAGGTCAACAGGAAAACAAATAACCTTATCCGCTACGGAGATTACTGTTGATGAGGAAGTTGAGAAAATAATCTCAGGAACATCAAATAATAGTGAATTAACACAAATAGCCGAGAAACACAAAAACAAAAAATACCTTAAATATTTGATTAATGCAAGACGCAGATTCCATTATCCTGGCTACATGAAAACTAGAACGGCGGATCTTCTATATACTGAATTACCTGTACATGAATCCGGCCCGGGTTGTAAAATTATCAATAATGAGGATTATATCGACGGATCAGCGTGTGGTATGGGTAAATCAGAAGCAGCATGGAGATCGTTAAAAGATAATCAATCCGTTGTGATTGTATCGTACAGGAAGACCCTTACCGAAAAGATTAAATCGGATTATCAGATTGAATCTTACATGGATATTGATGGAAATATTGTATTTGATCAAAATACACCTGCACGGAGAGTTATCGTCCAATGGGAGTCGTTGCATAGGATTCGTGGAGTTCCTGACGTTCTTATCGTCGATGAATGGCATGGCATTCGACGGCAACAATTTTGTTCTGTCAAGCACAGTAAAGAAAGATGGGAGAAGTTCGCTGGATTAGTAATTGCGTGTAAAAGATTAATTGTGCTCGATGCAGATGCTGATGATGACGATCTAATATTATTCCGCGACAAGATGGGCAGGTCAACTATGAAATTTATCATCAACAATTACAAACCCGATCATGACAAGAAGTTCGTCGTTGAAGGATCTCATGCGAGCAATCTGCATTATCTCCTTGATAAACTGAAAAATAAGGAAAATGGCAAAATTGCAATATTCACACACAATAAACAGCGTACCAATTATTCTGTAGAAAGTTTAGCAAAACAATTACAACATCTAGGATATCGGGTTAGATATTACCACGCCGATACTGATCCCGCACAAAAGAAATCAGATTTCAGCGACATCAATCATGCATTCGATAATATTGATGTTGTCATCAGTAATCACACACTAGAAGCTGGAGTCAGCATCATTGATGATAGATTCAAAGTTATGTTTGTGTTTTCTGAAGAACTAGGATCAGTAGAAGCAACTAAGCAAGCTATCCACAGGTTCCGTTGCGTTGATGAGATTCATTATTCTGCAACAAGAAAGCAACGAGAATATAAATTACCGTTAAATCGTGAAGATATCGAAAAGATTATCATCGACCGTGAGCGTCTGATTGATAATGATACAAAAATATACAGAATACCAAGTGCAGGAGAATTACAAACAGCATTCGGATTTGCTTATATCAGCGACATCATAGACGAGAATAACTCCAGGATGTACTTTACATCAAGATTGATAAGTGCGATGAGGAACACTGGATATTCTATAATAGAACCACCTATAGATGATTTTGAAACATGGACGAGCAAGAATAATATCGAAAAACCATCTGCTATCGACATCAAGAATAATCCTGTTGTTGATGAATTTCTAAAGATCTCTGTTGGTGAGCGAACAAAACAATCCAACGTGAATGATAAAAATGAAGATGATTATTGTGAAATTGTTCAGCATTATGATGATTATGATGATCAGATTATCAAATATTATGAAAACATTAATCGTGTAGTTGATGAATATCCTGATTATTACAAGTATAACGTTAATGATAAATTAGCGCCGTACGAAGCAAAGAGATCGTATCTTAATAGCATATTACAGTGTGATGTTGTTAAATTACCCGCTGAGCAAGTCGAACATCTGTATAGGAACTCCACGTATATGAAACGGGCACAACGAGTAATTGCTGATAAATTCAATAATGGGCATGCGATCGAAACAGAAGTATTCCGGTCGGATAAACTTAGTCCCAAGGAGAAATTAGCAAAAATAAGAAGGTTTCTAACATTATTGGACCTATCCGATGTTGTGCCTGACGATTTATTAATAACGACAATACCTATATCAGGATCTGACCTACGTATGTATCTAGAAGATATGATCAATGATCCGGATTTACTGCAGAATTATAATGATTTATTAAGTAATTGGTCTAGTATATTTCCTGAAACAAGAATCTGGTCGAAGAAATTAACCGTCAAGAACATTATAGAAAAGATCAAATTGATCTACAGGGAATTTGGAGCATCATTAACAGCTAACCACGAAAAGAATCCGTCTAGATCAGATTACACGCTTAACTATCCTGTATGGCCTAAATCAGATTTTATTGATGATCCTCGATGGAGAAATTATTTACATACCGGTCAGGGTTTCTATGGCGGTAATGACATTACTGTTATAAATGAGCATTCGGCTATGTTGAAGTTTCATATATGGAGCGTCAACGGCTGGGTCAATAATTAATTCTGACGAAGTATCAGATTGACCAATTAATCATTTTTATTGCCGATGGGGAATCACCACATTTCTCATATATAATATTAATGAATGTGGTGATTCCCCAAACACATACATATATATCAGAATAACAAATTAACATTTCTATCTGCTCTGCTAAATTTTAATCAGCTTTCTCGTCACAAACATGGATAAATCCGAAGAGAGTTACATCAGTATCTTGAAAGATTATCTTGAATCGAGCAAAGAGTTAAGGGACAAAATAAAATGTTTGGAAAACGAAATAATAAAAAATCTGATTAAAATTAATTACCTGAAAAACATAATTGCAGATTGTGACGCGTGCAGATTAAAATTGAAAAATAAGAAGAATAATTGATTTTTTGTCAAAAAAAACCCACATTCAAATTGAATAGCTATTTGCAAATTATTAATATGGTTGTCATCGGAGAACCCCATTCTGCCAGATTGGTAAGAGAGCGACTAGAGGCGATCAGGAAATATTTGCCTGTTCGTGATGCTGTCAGACAACAATTACAACAACGACAGGAATCTCAGGTTGAATTTACCGAGGGGACACAGCAATTATTTAAGCCCATCACTGAAACAACCAAGGACATTAAGCCTATATTGGAAAAGACCGCAGAGGTGACGGGCAAAATAGCCGAACGCGCCAAACAGACTAAGCGGCTTCTACGTGACCTTCCAACTGAGATTGCCGCTGCTTTACCAGCGCCTGCAGCTGCACCTGAAGAACCAGAACTTGAAGAAGCGGCGCCTGAAGAAGCAGAAGCAGCACGGGGGAGAATTGGGTTAGCTAACAAATTTACTGATGAAGCTGTCAAAGATATCCGAGCTATCAAGAATATAGGTGAGTTGGGTAGATATGCCGTTGATACTTTTAATGACAGAAAAGATTTATTTAAACCTAAATATGCCAACAAACCTGTTGGTCATAAAGAATGGCATAAGTGGATTTATCGTGTCCACTATAATACTAATCAGGCCAGGGACGACGATGAACGTTTTAATAGGTATATGAATGTTATTCAAAATCATATTGAATTGAATTATAAAACCAAGGTATTTTACCTTACGTAATTACCAAAGGTCAGTGCTGGTTTTATAAAAAGAGGCGAGATATTTTGCTCAAAAAACAAATAATTATCAATATTTTTATTATTTTTATTTTTATAGTAACAACAATCACTGATGCCTAAAACAACATCATTGTCAAAGTCCGATGAAAAGACAATATTTAGTCTTAAGAACAAAAGATCCGCAATAGAGTTATCCAAGGAGTATAAAATTGGATTATCTCGTGTATATGAAATTTGGAGCGGCAATTATAAATCAAATAATAAACAAAAGCACAATAATGATATTGTTGATCATCTTAATGACACAATAGCTGAGCTAACTTTGAAAATCAACAATTACGATAAAAATGTTCGTGATTATGAAAGCCGCATCGCCAATCTCAATAATATCGTTGATGAGCAAAAATCAAAAATAGAGACGCTGATGAACAAGATCGGCGATTATGAAAAGCAGAAAAAGACCGCAAATGAGCTTAGCAATGTCATCGCTGAACAAAAAACAGAAATAGAGGCGCTGAGGAAGAAAAAGAAGATCGCGGATAAATCATCAAAGATCATCGTTGAACAAAAAACAGAAATAGAGAAGCTGATGAACAAGATCGGCGATTATGAAAAAGCAGAAAAAGATTATTGATGAGCAAAAGACAAATAGAGTCGCTGAGGAAACAGATGATCGTCGATCAACAACTTCGAATCCAGATAGATAACTTAACCAAGCAGATGGACGATTATCGACTGCAGATCGAAAATCAAAATAACATCCACGCTGATGCTGAGAAACAACGTGAGGCGAGGATCAAGGAGAAAGCTGATCGAGAGGCAAGAAGAAAATTAAAAGAGAAATACTGCAGAATCCCGTGGATCGATGACGTATTGTGTAAAATAGCAGATGGTAATAGATATATAACGCGCGATGAAGCACTAGATATATTGGTCGAGATTAACATGAGTCCGGATAAGCGGATCGACTGGTATTTCTGGAACGGACGGTTATTTAAGGATTATAAAGGAAAAGAAGAACCACATAATGCTATATTTTTTCTGCATCCAGTTCACACAGGACTTTTGTGGAGAAATTATAGTCGTCCTCGATGATGATCAAGATAGAGAGGTTAATTGGTCAATCTGATGTATTGTTTGTTGGTTGGCGAATCGCGCCATTTTCATATATAATATAAATGAATGGTTCAATTCGCCAATGACGATAAAAATGATTATTTGGTCAATCTGATACTTCGTTCATCAAACAGCAAAAAAATAATTAATAATGGGCGTTATTGGCGAACCACACTCAGCTAGATCAACTATTAATATTATTTTAATTTTAATTAATCGCTGTAGTAATCATCGGCGAGCTCGTTAACAAGTGCCCGATAAATATCCGCGTCCATCACCCCGCTGGCAAATAATCTTCTGCAAATGTCAGCGGCTTCATTAATTATTTCCCGAGAATTATTACCAGCTCGTTTTCCCCCGATGAGCGTTTCTAGTTGCTCAACATCGGCAAGGACGTTGTTCGGGCATGAAATGAGTCCACTTCCCCAATTATTAAATCCACTTCCTGTTGCTTCAGGAACTTCATGGAATTCTTCTTCTTCAGGTTCTTGTTGTTTTGGAACAGGTATTTGTGATTTTGTTTTTTGTTGTTGTTGTAATTGTTTTATTAATCGCCGTTGTTGTTCTGGTGGTAGACGAATAAATTCAATATGATTTTGAATAACATTCATATACCTATTAAAACGTTCATCGTCGTCCCTGGCCTGATTAGTATTATAGTGGACACGATAAATCCACTTATGCCATTCTTTATGACCAACAGGTTTGTTGGCATATTTAGGTTTAAATAAATCTTTTCTGTCATTAAAAGTATCAACGGCATATCTACCCAACTCACCTATATTCTTGATAGCTCGGATATCTTTGACAGCTTCATCAGTAAATTTGTTAGCTAACCCAATTCTCCCCCGTGCTGCTTCTGCTTCTTCAGGCGCCGCTTCTTCAAGTTCTGGTTCTTCAGGTGCAGCTGCAGGCGCTGGTAAAGCAGCGGCAATCTCAGTTGGAAGGTCACGTAAGAAGCCGCTTAGTCTGTTTGGCGCGTTCGGCTATTTTGCCCGTCACCTCTGCGGTCTTTTCCAATATAGGCTTAATGTCCTTGGTTGTTTCAGTGATGGGCTTAAATAATTGCTGTGTCCCCTCGGTAAATTCAACCTGAGATTCCTGTCGTTGTTGTAATTGTTGTCTGACAGCATCACGAACAGGCAAATATTTCCTGATCGCCTCTAGTCGCTCTCTTACCAATCTGGCAGAATGGGGTTCTCCGATGACAACCATATTAATAATTTGCAAATAGCTATTCAATTTGAATGTGGGTTTTTTTTGACAAAAAATCAATTATTCTTCTTATTTTTCAATTTTAATCTGCACGCGTCACAATCTGCAATTATGTTTTTCAGGTAATTAATTTTAATCAGATTTTTTATTATTTCGTTTTCCAAACATTTTATTTTGTCCCTTAACTCTTTGCTCGATTCAAGATAATCTTTCAAGATACTGATGTAACTCTCTTCGGATTTATCCATGTTTGTGACGAGAAAGCTGATTAAAATTTAGCAGAGCAGATAGAAATGTTAATTTGTTATTCTGATATATATGTATGTGTTTGGGGAATCACCACATTCATTAATATTATATATGAGAAATGTGGTGATTCCCCATCGGCAATAAAAATGATTAATTGGTCAATCTGATACTTCGTCAGAATTAATTATTGACCCAGCCGTTGACGCTCCATATATGAAACTTCAACATAGCCGAATGCTCATTTATAACAGTAATGTCATTACCGCCATAGAAACCCTGACCGGTATGTAAATAATTTCTCCATCGAGGATCATCAATAAAATCTGATTTAGGCCATACAGGATAGTTAAGCGTGTAATCTGATCTAGACGGATTCTTTTCGTGGTTAGCTGTTAATGATGCTCCAAATTCCCTGTAGATCAATTTGATCTTTTCAATAATGTTCTTGACGGTTAATTTCTTCGACCAGATTCTTGTTTCAGGAAATATACTAGACCAATTACTTAATAAATCATTATAATTCTGCAGTAAATCCGGATCATTGATCATATCTTCTAGATACATACGTAGGTCAGATCCTGATATAGGTATTGTCGTTATTAATAAATCGTCAGGCACAACATCTGGTAGGTCCAATAATGTTAGAAACCTTCTTATTTGTGCTAATTTCTCCTTGGGACTAAGTTTATCCGACCGGAATACTTCTGTTTCGATCGCATGCCCATTATTGAATTTATCAGCAATTACTCGTTGTGCCCGTTTCATATACGTGGAGTTCCTATACAGATGTTCGACTTGCTCAGCGGGTAATTTAACAACATCACACTGTAATATGCTATTAAGATACGATCTCTTTGCTTCGTACGGCGCTAATTTATCATTAACGTCATACTTGTAATAATCAGGATATTCATCAACTACACGATTAATGTTTTCATAATATTTGATAATCTGATCATCATAATCATCATAATGCTGAACAATTTCACAATAATCATCTTCATTTTTATCATTCACGTTGGATTGTTTTATTCGCTCACCAACAGAGATCTTTAGAAATTCATCAACAACAGGATTATTCTTGATGTCGATAGCAGATGGTTTTTCGATATTATTCTTGCTCGTCCATGTTTCAAAATCATCTATAGGTGGTTCTATTATAGAATATCCAGTGTTCCTCATCGCACTTATCAATCTTGATGTAAAGTACATCCTGGAGTTATTCTCGTCTATGATGTCGCTGATATAAGCAAATCCGAATGCTGTTTGTAATTCTCCTGCACTTGGTATTCTGTATATTTTTGTATCATTATCAATCAGACGCTCACGGTCGATGATAATCTTTTCGATATCTTCACGATTTAACGGTAATTTATATTCTCGTTGCTTTCTTGTTGCAGAATAATGAATCTCATCAACGCAACGGAACCTGTGGATAGCTTGCTTAGTTGCTTCTACTGATCCTAGTTCTTCAGAAAACACAAACATAACTTTGAATCTATCATCAATGATGCTGACTCCAGCTTCTAGTGTGTGATTACTGATGACAACATCAATATTATCGAATGCATGATTGATGTCGCTGAAATCTGATTTCTTTTGTGCGGGATCAGTATCGGCGTGGTAATATCTAACCCGATATCCTAGATGTTGTAATTGTTTTGCTAAACTTTCTACAGAATAATTGGTACGCTGTTTATTGTGTGTGAATATTGCAATTTTGCCATTTTCCTTATTTTTCAGTTTATCAAGGAGATAATGCAGATTGCTCGCATGAGATCCTTCAACGACGAACTTCTTGTCATGATCGGGTTTGTAATTGTTGATGATAAATTTCATAGTTGACCTGCCCATCTTGTCGCGGAATAATATTAGATCGTCATCATCAGCATCTGCATCGAGCACAATTAATCTTTTACACGCAATTACTAATCCAGCGAACTTCTCCCATCTTTCTTTACTGTGCTTGACAGAACAAAATTGTTGCCGTCGAATGCCATGCCATTCATCGACGATAAGAACGTCAGGAACTCCACGAATCCTATGCAACGACTCCCATTGGACGATAACTCTCCGTGCAGGTGTATTTTGATCAAATACAATATTTCCATCAATATCCATGTAAGATTCAATCTGATAATCCGATTTAATCTTTTCGGTAAGGGTCTTCCTGTACGATACAATCACAACGGATTGATTATCTTTTAACGATCTCCATGCTGCTTCTGATTTACCCATACCACACGCTGATCCGTCGATATAATCCTCATTATTGATAATTTTACAACCCGGGCCGGATTCATGTACAGGTAATTCAGTATATAGAAGATCCGCCGTTCTAGTTTTCATGTAGCCAGGATAATGGAATCTGCGTCTTGCATTAATCAAATATTTAAGGTATTTTTTGTTTTTGTGTTTCTCGGCTATTTGTGTTAATTCACTATTATTTGATGTTCCTGAGATTATTTTCTCAACTTCCTCATCAACAGTAATCTCCGTAGCGGATAAGGTTATTTGTTTTCCTGTTGACCTTGGACAGCAGATAGAGTAATAATCACCGCCATGATTAATATACACTAAACAATTATCGCATATGTAGTTCGTTGAATCCGTGTCGTCTTTCACAAATATTGCAGAAGTGTCCGGGTTGCCGAGATATTATAAATCTATTTTGTGAAACATTAATAATATTAATCAGTTGATCAGGTTCTCCTGTGAGAGCAACAGAAATCCGCTTAAAGTTCTCAGCAGAAATCTCGACACAACTAATCGTCGTTGTTTCGTGATCAACTTCAACTACTTCTTCATACTGGGGCTGAATCGCTGTTGGGCATACTAATAATTCTGAAGGACAAAATGAACCTTCAGGATGGGAAATTAATCTTTTACATAATGTCTGTTTGCCGGGCTTGTATGATTTTGTGTTATTTAACTTAATGCTATATAGTCCAGCCTGACGATCTATCTTCCAACGTGGTTTCATACCCGCCGCTAGACTGATTAGTTCACGCTGTTGATCGAAAGTTACAGGTTCGGATGTACACAGTACATGGTATCCGCTATTTGTTTCAAAGACAAATACTTTTTCGTGCGGACAATTGCATATTTTTGAAAAACAATCAACTACATCTTCAATGTTGATCGGCTGATCTGATGGTCGTACTCCAACAAATTCGTCATTATGATCTTTTACCTCTTCTAGAATAAACTTAGTATCAATATCAAATACAGGATATCGCAATCTGAACTTCGGAATAATTTCAGTTACAGAAGATTCATTAATGAAATTATCGGCAAATTTATCAAAATCAGAATCAGAGAGAAACATGTAGAACTTATTGAAATGTTGAATAATGTTTCCACGTGCATATGTCTTTTTTCTGTAACACGCAGAAACTGAAAGATTCTTAATAGCATCATCTTTAGCAGAATACCAGACGACGTCGTTGAATGATTTTAGAAACAGCCAATACTATTCTTGTAAATACCAGTAATTGATCTTAGCAGTATTGTGTAATTCGTCCTGTGGAGTTCTCGACAATAAGTCTCTTATTTCTTCATGATAATCAGGGCCTAAATCAAAGTTGCCCAAATAATTATTTTGATTTAGAAATATAGTATTATTATATACAGATTGGGAGGTCTGTATCTTTTCGGTCATTCTATTGTTGGTCATCTTGTTGTTGGTCATCTTGTTGTTTTTTTCGGCCATCTATATATTAATACATTTACAGCATTAATTGTTTAATTCAAAAATTGAATCATTATTTTATATAGAGATGCCATTTCAACCTGCGTCAAACAAATGCCCGTGGTTGATTATAGGCACAAAGAAATATTGCGAAAAACCGTGTCGTGGAGAATATTGTGGCTATCACAATTTACTAATCAGGAGGGGCTCAGCTGGAATAAGGCCGTGTCTATCTTGTGGTAATGGATCAAGAGGAAAAACAGAACTTTGTACAAAGTGCGGCGGTAACAAATATAGAATGATTGTAGAATATTATGAAAAGAGAACTCCGAAGTATGCAATTCATAAACAAAAACCACCAACCGCAGAGGAGTTCATCGAACAGCATAAAAAAATAAATAATTATTTAGTTAATCAGATAGAAACGTCAGATTGACCAAATGGACATTATTATTGACAATGGGGAATCGCCACATTTTCATATATAATATTAATGATTGTGGTGATTCCCCAAACACCTAATAGGGGACCCGCAAGTCTCTATTCGCTAATCTGAGGCCTCCACGAGATTATTGTCAATAATAGGCGGAAGAATCAATATTACGTTTTTTCTGTTTGGTCATAGGTGTACTTGATTTTATACGGATCCTTCTTTATTCGTCTTGCCTCCATCGCCTTAAATTCTTCTTGTTTTTGTTTTTCTCGTTCTTCTCGTTCTTTTATTATTTTTTTATCTTCTTCATGATCAATTACTGCGGGAGTTACCTCAGCATAATTGTGTAAATATTCACGAGCAGTTGGTGGATTATTTTTGATAAAACCCCGTTGTGGAACTCTGTGTTGGTAATAATGAATTAATGCACTACATTTGTTACCACCACACTTTGTACAGATTGCAGCACGAGACGCTAATCAACAACCAATACAGATTTGCAAACCAGGAGATTTCTTCATGAGTCTGTTATGTTTCGCGCAATATTTTCCACGACATCGTCTATTGCAGAGTTCAGAAGTTTTTAACAACCACACACATTGGTTCATTATAATATATTTATATGTTAAATTGTTTGCAGAACAGAGCAGCAGGCAGGGAGGGGTCGACAACGAATTTGTTCTAATTATTTAGCGTCAATTATAAATGGGGACAGTATTGTAAGGCATAACCATCCCTGTCCCATTATAATTAGGACAAACATAGGCGTGAACATTAAATTGTCTGTTCGCCCTGCCTGCTGCTCAGGGTGAATATTGTTTATTTATAATAGGTACATGTAAACATTGTTTAATCTGTATTAGTATTTTTTTAAATCGTGTTTACCAAAACTTGGCAGGTTAACTCCCTATTTTAAAAAGGATAATGTATAATTCAGTCTTCAACAAGGATAGTGGATACTTCAGACTTTTATCAAGGATAATGGATAATTCGCGTGTCAACAAGGATAACGAATAATACAGGCTTCAACGAAGATAATGAATAATACAGGCTTCAACGAGGATAATGAAAAATACAGGCTTCAACAAGGATAACAAATAATACAGGCTTCAACAAGGATAACGAATAATACAGACTTCAACGAGGATAAAAAATAATACAGGTCTCAACAAGGATAACGAATAATACAGGCTTCAACAAGGATAACGAATAATACATGCTTTAACAAGGATAACGAATAATACATGCTTTAACAAGGATAACAAATAATACAGGCTTCAACAAGAATAACGAATAATACGGGCTCCAACAAGGAGAACGAATATTACAGGCTTCAACAAGGATAATTGATAATGCAGGCTTCAACAAGGATAATGGATCATTCAGGATTCAACGAGGATAATGGATAATGTATGCTTTAGGAGGAGACTAGCAAGAACACGCACTTCCCCGGAACCCTAATCTGATACGCCGATTTCAACCGTGCGAAGCAGATGCTGACTTTTATGACGTAGATTTGTAGACTTTTATGATTTGTATCAAACATGGTGGTAAGGGGGGGGGGGGCACAGAAAGCTATGTGCTTGAAGGACATGATTTCATACCAGATGATTGCATCAGTACAGGTAAGAGACTAGGCCTGACTATCGAATCCATTACACGAATGACCAATCCGGCCGTATCATATTCCTTCTCAACGAGAAAAAATAAAATAAAAAGATGCAGCTGAGTGAATTCTCCTAATATATCCCAGGCTTATCTTTATGCCTTGGTACGTTTGTATGAACACTAATAGTACGTAAAAATAAGGCGCCAACGTCATTATCTTCATCATCTCGGTTTTTTACACCGTAAGTCTTGGAGGCTATTGGTCGCATAAAAGTTTCTTTCGCGCCAATAGCCTTCTGCATTGTAGTGGATTTGTTGCAACTAAGTGGCCATCGCAATTAAACCGACCTCCACTATGCCTGACAGATGCATTTTGGTAGCTGTGCTATTGTCGACCGCAGATTGGTTCATCTACCTAGCACCCCTGTAGCAAATAGGCGGGCCGTCACAGGATCATGACTCCAGAGATTGAGGCTTTCCGGACCATGTCGATCATTGTATGCACAAGGGAACATGAAACCTTTTCTTTTCAGGCCCAATGGCCCATCTCAAGCACGGGGAAGTACAGCTCGTCTGTCAGCATTTTTCGACTGTACCAGACCCAGAAAGAAACTGCCGAAAAATAAGTGGACTATAATGCCTGGCTTTACTTAGCTTCTGAGTGCCAGTAGCCCTTGCGCACAGTCCTGGGAGGACGAAAGCAATCTTGCGATCTTTTCCGTCCTGAATGGAGCGTATAAGGCAGTTAGAGTGGGTTCGTGCTCTAGCGGCTGAAGTTTTTAACTAGTGACCATATGTACTACCGGATTGCTTCATCGACATCCCAGAACGTGCTTTTGGCCTGCCCTGGGCGACGGAAATTTTTAACTGATACAGCTCTCCGTTCTTTGACGGGTCACTTTAGCTTGGACGATATGGTTCTCCGGCAACGCCTTAGTTTTGCATCATTTATTATAGTTAACCCAGAGAAGGCTAGTGCATTAACTATCGCACTGCTGACTAACAGTGCCATAATTGCCATTTTTGGAATTTTCACAAGGAAAATACTCTGTTTAACCAACATGCCCTTCGTAACAATGGCTAGACCCACGTCAAGAACAGTCTTGTCCACGACTTATTGAGAGAACTCAAGCTTGAGCTTCTTGGTTCGCACGCTCTCAGCTCGTCCCTGATAAAAAGGTTCCTTAGACCTTGGTACATGAGTAAGGAGCTCCTGATGCTTTCGTTTCCGAGCTTGCGCGCCCTTTCACCATGCCTCTACCATGTTGGGATGTTCAATGTGCCGTGTGTAGAGATCCCTGCCGTCGTAATTACATGAGAACCAAAATGTTCGTCTGTATGATCACCCAAATAATTTGTTTAGCGTCATGACACGAGAAGTCGAACTTTTGCAAGATGTGGTTCCTTTTTTCTGAGGGTGCCGTCAAATCTTAGCAGTCGTCGAAAATGAATATAGATCTGCTCAGATGTCGAAGAAGAAACAGCCATTCATGAAGCCTCGAGATCGACGGTGTTTTCATAAGGTCCGCACACAGTCTCTTTAGAAATCGCAGCTTGCTCCAAAAGTGTCTCTGCTCCAAAAGTGTCTCTGCTTCTC
>JAECUM010002353.1:0-37500 GCA_016617855.1 Megalonaias nervosa
CGATGATGCCCTTTGCGCGTAAACCACAGTTTAATTTCTTCGTCTTCTCCTAACATGTCGTCAAAAATGACCAAATGAGTTTGACTAGGGTCAGACACGATTCCGTCGTCTTCGACAGGAATGCCTTCCACAAAGACGATGGAATCGCCTTGACTTTCTCGCAGAAGGCTGTACGCCGATTGCCACTCTTTATAGCACCACACGATACGTTGAGGAGGACGATCGATCAAATGATGTTTATGTTCGATCAAACGTTTGACAAATTCGGTTTTGCCTGAACCACTTGGTCCGGCAATGAGCATGTTAAAGGGATGGCGAAGATACAAGGCCTCCCAACTAGCACGATCTACGTGTTCGTCAATGACTTTGACAGTGGAGGAAGAGGGAGCAGAGACAGTAGAGGTAGCCATAGTAGTAGTGTAACAAATGTCACTTGTGACACTAAGACAGACAAGACAAGAGTTTTTATACTTTTTCAGGACACGATTACTGTCATCTTTAATGGTGAACAACACGAAAGACAAAAATACATAAAAGCCAAAATGGTTAAGTACAGGAATAAAAAACACAACAAAAAGACCAAAGTGGAATATATACAAGTCTCTGTACATTTTTTTGTGATCAAGAGGTGAAATCGTAGGAGTAGTGTGTAATGTTCTGAGAGTCTGTATATTCCTTGGTTCAGTCACACAAGGGTCTTCCCGGAATGGTCTTTCAGGAATGTCGATGATAGTCTTGTCCTGAAGAGAGTGGTTTTTCCTCGGTGACAGACTGTTCTTCTGGTATTGTCACTAACACAGGTTTAAAAGTGACTTTTTTCACGGAACGTTTTAATTTTTTAGGATTACAAATCTTTGGCATAGTGTGCCACTTCTTTAGCCCAAGCCTCAAACCCCAAACTTTTCCAGTCACGTACATCTTTCCAGTGAGGGTGTAAGTCACAAGCTACACATACGTCGTCGTACACATCTTCAGTGCCTAAAAGTTGACGAATCTTGTTTTCCCGGAGAGGTTGAGAAGTATCAAGATGAAAGCGCAAAGCTTTGAGCAGAATGAGTCTCTCGTGTACATTTAAAGGGATCACTTTCATGTTTTGTTTTGGAGTAATAGGTACTGTTCGTAAAAAGTCCACAAAGAATTGGCTGGTAAACGAAATCCCAGAAAGCAAGTCACTAAGACACACACTACACGTCGACCCCAATTCAATGGAGACAGTTCTCGTAAAAGGCAATGGTAATCCTCCACCGTTTGAATACTGTCATTGATTTCCTTCCACGGAATCTGTTGTATCACAAATGATAAAGGTTGTGACATGGTAGAAGGTTTTTATACCTCTTTTTGTCGGAGGCAATAAGTGTACTGTTTGCACAGAAGTGGTCGTATTCCGTCGACGTATCCAAAATATCTAGTCACTAACTTGCACATTACACGTCGTTCATAAGTTCTCTCTTTAACTAGGTTTACATTGTGTACAAGATTTTGGTAACATTTTAACTCTTCTTCTGGAATTCGATGCAGTAAGTGTACCTTGTAGTAAAGAGAATCGGTAACAAACCAACTCTTCTCGCCTTCGGACCGTTGATGAATGTCTGACCACTGGAACACTTTCATCAGAATCAATCCCCTTATAGCATTTAGGTACCAGTGGTTCAAACATCGGTGACGTAACGGATGCAATGGTTCTTTTCGTTTCACTTGTATTTTGACCAACTCTCGGTAAATGCGTTCTCTCAACTCCACAGGTAAACCACGAATGTTCTCTTGTAAAATATACATCCAGAGATTGCAAAGTATCCATGATCATGTCAGTCAAACACTCCTCCTACAGGCAAACGCACAGGGAACGGATACCTACTAAAGGTAGGTAGTGACACTTCGGAGACCATCGAGCATGTTTCAGGTAAGTGCAATCTTTCTTCTCCCACTCGTGAAGTGACACACCGCAACTGAAGCACCTGACTTTATCCCCTTCGCCCAAGTAGAAAAATCCGGCTCTGGCTAATTCTTCGGGGGTAGGTCCTCCCAGATATTTTGGCCATTTTCCTCGGAAGGTTTGGATCCGACTTTCATAGCCACAGTATTCTTGCAAACGCACAGGGAACAAATATTCGTCTTTCACAGGTTCATTTCGATGAGGGTACGGTGAAATCCTTAGGAGTTTGCTCAGTTTTACATGACATCCGTAGGGTAGTGGTCGCATGGTTTCCTGTGGTGGTGGACATCCACCATAGGAAACCAGTAAAGTGAAAAGGCGTGCGATAACGAGTGGCATCGCTTTCACATCCGTCAGGTTTGACACGTACAGCATCACTTTCCATGGTGGGTATGGTAGTAGTAGTAGCTATAGCAAAGTTCCCATGATGATGTGGTACTGAATCACTAAGGTCATAGCGTACGGCATCCCTACCATCGCAAGGCACAGCATCGTACTCGAATTTACTCTTACTGGATACTTGCTGTGTGAAAGGATTCATCTTTCTCGCTTAGCAATGGTAGTCACAATGAACTATCGATCTTGAATGTTGTCCCTTTTTATACTAGTCGTAATGAAGTCTCGAGTTTGTACATCGTTCTTTTTTATGACCAGTTTTGGAAGTCTTCCTTTCTTTCTTCTTGGACATCGGTACTACCTTCTCTAAGGTACCGTCATACCTGAACCGTAGTGTGCTGGGTGGAAATGCCATAGAAAGGTAAGGACAATGCGGAGACCATTGAGTATGTTCCAGAATAGCTGAATCTTTATAGATACATCGATCCATACGCAACTCCAGACCACAACTGAAACACTGTACTTCGTATCCCAATCCAGTCTCAGGTCCCAAGTAGACAAACTCTGTTCTACCTAAAACATTCGCAGTACGTAATTCTTCCCTATCCGTGGGCCATTTTTAAAACGTTTCCAGTCGACTGGTACAACTGCAATAGTCAGGCAAGAAAACAGGAAAATGGTATGGTTTGAACTTGGAGTTCTCTGTGGGCTTCTCACTCGATTCTTGCTATGTCGAAGTCACCCTTCTTGTTGGTGACTATCGTCTTGGAACCATTTTTTGTATACCAGCTTGTCCGTATGGTAAAGTAAAGTGATTGGG
Organism: Megalonaias nervosa; assembly: GCA_016617855.1. Classification (NCBI taxonomy): domain Eukaryota; kingdom Metazoa; phylum Mollusca; class Bivalvia; order Unionida; family Unionidae; genus Megalonaias; species Megalonaias nervosa. The sequence continues at coordinate 3,090 of JAECUM010002353.1, forward strand.
AAGTCGTACTCGCTTCTGGTACACGATCTGATAAACTTTTTCCAAGGGTCGACTGACGATTTGGTGTGTGGGTAAACGTACAATCTTGTGCGGTTCGTGGGTCTTCACTTTAAAATTTCCATCCTGTCCAGACTGCAAGGCTTCTTTCAAGACGCCAAAGTTCACCACTCGACTGGTGCGATAATTGAGAGTCAATCCTTTCACTTTGCACTCCGTGTTCACATCTCCTTGTGGGTTACGGTATTCGTAACCGTAATTTTTGGGACAGCCACTTGCAAAACTGAGAATCTTATCGTCGGGGTGCTTGTCCGTCCAGGCTCCTAAACGGTTTCCTTCGATGCTCAGGTAAGGTTGACCCAGGCGATCAATGTAGATGCAACTGTCCGTGTCAAAATACAGCACACGATCTCCTAACAGTTCTAAAGCTTCGTACAGTTTTAAGCGAGCATGGGCTGTCACGTACGACGCAATGATGACATTTCCAAATTCGTCGGCTTCTACAAAGTCCAGTTCTTCTTCGTCATTGACTAAGAGCAAGTCCTCACGAACGACGTCCACGTGTTTCATGTATTTGGTTTTGTCGTGAATCATCTGAAAGTAGCGGGAAGGTTCTGTCAAATACTTCGTCTTGGGTAAACACGGTCGTTGTGCCATTTTGCCCCACAAACAATTCAACATCACTTTGGCAAACGATTGCCTTGATTCGCTTTTCTCGATGTGGTCTAAAGTGATGCCTTCCTGCTTCCAGTATTTCTCTTTGAACTTTGTTTGGTCTTCGGGAGTGTGACACCAGGAAGGATATCCGCTAGCTTCTTGTTTCAGTTTCAAAAAGGCATTCAAGTAGTATGCAAAAATGCCTTTTTGAGAATCGTCGCCCTTGTGGTATTTTTCTGTCTTGGGACAGTGGTAAATTTCGTACACTTCTAACAGTTGGTATCCCAAGTCCAGAGCTTTAAACAATTCCACGCTGACCCACGTTCCCGTCATGGCGCGTTCTTCCTGAGTGTGCTGACAAGGGTAGTCTTGGTTGCACGTTTCAGCACAAGTACGACACAAGGGAAACATCAGTTTTCCTTGGCAATGATGTGGTAAAACGGGATGGAACAAGTTCGTGGGAGGCAAGACTTTGCACTTGATCAATCCTTAGTATTGTCGAATATTGTCTACGTCGATGTGTTCGGTCAGCAGTTGCGGGTGCCCTGCGAAAAGTGGCAATATTTGCACACGTACGGATACAGAGAACACACGTCCAAGTATTTGATTTCTTCTCCTTTCTCTTCGTCGGCTTGGTACAGCAAACAGGTGGCATTCGTCCGTCCTCCGTACAAACTGTCCCGTGGGTTCAGTGGGTCCACCAGCTTGTAACTTTCCACGATGCGCTTAAACTCGGGATCGGTTTTCAATCACTAATCGAACTCGTGTTCCCACATTTCCACTACTTGGTATCCTTGCTCTTCTAACTTCAAGCGTGGCTGACAAGTGGCCTGGTACAAGTCTTCCATGGTCCGTTGTAAAAACTGGTTTTTAGTGTCACGTTGAGGGTAGCAGATGGGACATCCGTGAAATAAGCACCCGTTAAACTCGTACACGATCTTGGGGTCTTCTAAGTCCCAGCCATCTACTGAATACCTTCCGATGGTCTTTTCGCCTCCTCCGTTGCGAGCGTGTTGGATCCATTTGTCTTCCTTGTCACACAAGTAATGTAACCAGCGTAGGGCTTTGACTGAGTATTGTCGTTTCACAAAATTGGTCGTTTGAGGACTGATGACAGCTAGGGTGTTTTCGGGCATGAATCATTGACGATACACTAAGGAACACGCTTTGGCAATGGTACAGGCTTCTTTCAAAGGATCGATCCCTCCGTGTTCCATGAACAGTTCTCGAAATTTTCCACAGCAGCGACGTAAAATGTCTACGTCGGAACGACAATATTTTAACATTTCTTCTTGAAAGTCAAAAGGGTCCGAAGCGTGAGTCTGGTACCATGCGTAGAAAGCTTCTCGTTGTTCGGTACGCATGTTGTCGGGGTGGTAGTAGTGAGCCTCAGGCAAATGGGGTAGAACGGCATGTTGATTGGCTTCGGTATTGAAAAAGTGTGGAAATTAGCCTTTGGCCATTTCTGGCATGCCAAACGTTTTAGGCATGAGGCTCAAAGGCATAGCCAAGTAACTCATTGAATCTTTAAACTGTACTTGACCCACTTGCATGGAAATGATTTTGGCTCCGTTCGAAGTCACTTTCGGACGTTCGGTACTTTGTTCCGTATAGTATCTCAACAGAAATTATCCATCGTATCCCGAGAAATTTTGAGCCATCACCGTGGCATGGCGATGACAATCTCCGTAACGTTCGATATCTTCTTGGCTCCACGTTTCGTCGATAGGGTCTAAGACCCATTGGGCAAAATCAGCTAGTGTGTTCGGTCCTCGAAAGATTTTTTCACGTCCTCCAGGAACCTTGCTGCAGTGAGGGCAATGAGTCAAGATAGGCTCTTGGATGCACTTCTTGCACGCTCGATGAGCCACGCAGAAATTAGAAATGTGAATGCCAGTCTCTTGCATGCATTCGAAATCGAAAAAGATGAAATTCCCTTTCTTCTTCTGGTCATTATCTTCTTCTTCTTCATGTTTAGAATGGTATTTTTGAATGTAGCATTGGTGTTCCAAGTCCACGATTTGGCGACAAATGTGACATCGTTTCTTTCCTCGACAAATGTGTAACTTGACACTATTGGTACGTATGCCTTGTCCACAAGTAGGGCACAATCTCAAGAGCTGACAAGCACATTTCTGCTGTGAATTTTTGAGGCTTTAGGTGTTGTTGGTAACAGGCAGGACTGACAAACATGCGCTGACAAGCAGAGCAATGCACTCGTTCTTGTCCTTGGTCCAGACAGGGTGTAGGGGCTAAACATCCTGAGCATTTTGATCCGCAATGCTTATGTTGCTCTCGATTGTTATAGCCATAGTCACATTTCTCACAGTAATAACCGTATCCCAGGAATGCAGTGATACTGGTAATGGCATCAAAATGTTCGTCGTGATGATAGACGTGAATGTATTTTCCGCCTTTAACATCTTTACCTCGAAACAACAAAGGTCCGCGCACTTCTTGAGGGTGAACTTTCAAGGTGTAACGTGGAGCCAAGACGTCTTGCAATTTTTGCATTTCAGGAATGCCACAGGGCGTGTCTTTAGCTAACCCCGCTTGCTGTAACAGGAGTTCTGCTTCTTTTCATTGTTTGGCTCGGTCCGATTGTTGAATAGTTTTCCAGGCTCTTTTCCATTCTGCCGTGTCGTTCTTGTCGGCATACGTTTGTCCCACCACGATGGCACGGGCTAAACACATCTTGTCTGTTGGATTGTTAATTTGGACGAGGCTACGCTTGAGGTTACGCAGGTTGTCTACCAACATCAACTTTTTTTTACCTGTCCCTTGGGGAAGAGACACGTGGGTCATGTACAGTGTCGCTTTTCCGTCCGTGATGTGAAACTTGTCATTGGATTGTTGTACGTGTTGAATCTTGTCCATGATTTTGGAAGGTGTCAATTCTGTTGGACCGCTAAACTCGATCCAAAAGGGAGACTTCAAATTGTCGTGATGAATGGAAGGTCTCAAGCGATCGTCTTCTTTGGCTTGACATTGCCGTTTTAGTGTGGTTAACAAAGAATCCCACACATCGGTGATGAACCCTTCTTCTGCTTTTTCCAAGGGTACGTCAGACTTGAAATCTTTAAACTTCACTGCGTACGTGTAGGCCGTGGTTCTAAATTTTCTGGAGGAGCGTTTGCCCGTCTCCCGAATATGGTAGTACTTTTCAGGGTTTACTGATGGTAATGGACTTTGATTTGGTGTAGACTCTTTAGACTTCGATTCTGGTTCACTCATCTCATCTTCAAAATCGCTGGCATGAATTTGTGCCAAGACTTCAGCTACTGTGCGAGGCGATAAATCACGTTTCTGCCTCTTACTTTCTCCTCCTTTCTCTTCGAAATGATGCTATCGTTTCATCTGGATTGCAAAAGGTCAAATGACTACATGTGAAACACCATGGACCCCTATATATCTATGTCAGACCAGGGCATATATAAAGGGCTAGTGACTCCCCTCTCAGTATTCATTTCACTCTCAATCCGATCAGCACAATGGAAGAACCCACACAGATCGAACTTTTGATTAGAGCTTTGCGAGGTGTCATACGAAAGTTTTCTTCCGACAAGCCGACGGACTACTCTTCCTCCTTTGGAGATAAAAGTCAAGATACTTGCTATATCAGTCAGAACAAAGGGCATTTGGCTACAGAATGCCCAGATCGTTATAAAAGCAAGACCAGTGGCAGAAGAGACAAAAGTCAAGGTACCTGTTATCATTGTCAAGAGAAAGGACATTGGTCTTCAGAGTGCCCTAAGAAACAACAGGAGCAGGAGAAGGAGGAGGAAGAAGAAGAAACAGAGGTGACCTCGGCAAAAGAAAAACCCCGACACGTTCAGAAAGAGAAGACAGAAAAGAAAAGAAAACGAGAAAAATGTGAGGAAGAAGAAGATGAAGAAGAGGAAAAAAGTGTAAAAATGAAGAAATTGAAAATCAGAGAGAATGAAAGAAAAAACGACAAAGAAGAAATCTATGAACTTTTTAAAAGTGTTGTGTTGTGTTATGTTGTAATATTGAATTGTAAAAATTTGTAACAGAATAGACCAAACTGAAAAAAACGTAAGCGTCTCCTGGTTTTCATTATTTAGAATAATAAGGACCTACACTCATACACTCCCAACACGTACATCATAGGGTTAAAGAACGGATTTTGAGTTTTAATTGATCTTGGCAAAATGAATAGTCACTCTTTTCGAGAGTATTGGGTAGCCCTGAAAAGGACTGTTGAGAGTTTGTTTTTTTCCTTAGAACAAACTCAGGAACGAGAATCAATTCGCTTTAACTGCGTTAAGCTTTTGCCACGGCCAAGGCCTACTCGTGGACTTGCTCCTGTCAATGATTTAGTAGAAATCACTAGGGGTGGTATCTCTGGTGTAGTCACAGGGTTAGGTTGTTTGGCTCGGGAAGGTCTTTTTCTCTTGGGTCGTAATAAAGAAGTCTGATACATTTGTTTCAGACTTCTTATCTCGGCCAAAATGCCCAAGAGTACCGTGAAAGTTTGACTTTCGCTGTTCTCCTTCTCTCCTAGAGTTTGTTTCTTCTATACTACTTCTTCTTCCTGTCGTTTCCTTCTTGCCTCTTCTTCTTTTCGCTGTTGCTGTTCAAGGAGAAATGCTTGCTCTGCTTCTTTCTGCTGCTGTAAAAATTTTTCCAATTCTTCTTTCTGTCTTTGTTTAAAATCGTCGACACGTGGTAAAGAAGGAGAAAGTGGCGAAGGCACTGGTACCGGAACAAATTCTTGGGAAGAAGAGAAAAAATCTACTAAATCCCAGTTGAAATCAACCTCTTCGGGAAGTAGCACTGTGTTCACTTTGGTAGCTGCTGCTATACCATCACTTCTCGTCTCCACAGCCGGTGCACCCCAATTCATAGTCTTCTTAGGTTCCGTCATGTTTCACAAAACAATACCGCATCGATTCATTCGCACAGACGCTAGTGTGCCTATATAGGAAATGTGACGTCACAGGTAGCTCTCTTCGGATTGGAAGACAGACTCCGCGAAGTGACTGAATTTTGTAACGCGTGTTGGGATTGGTGAACCATTTCAATCCGTTTCGATCCGGTCTTCCACTATAAATAAACGCGGTTCACTTCATTTCCTTCACCTATTCTTGTCACAGAGAAGATGTTGATCGACGTAGAATCCTCTACTTTGGTATCCTCGATGCTGTTCCGTACGGACTTACCCATGTATGTGAAAACAAAATGGACTGTCATCCGGATCACCGGTGCCACTATTTGGAAAAGAAGATGTTATGTGGAAAGACAAGGCTGTCTTAAGCGGACTCTCATCTACGGACCAGAAGTGAGACACAGTTTAAGACAAGCATTGAGAAATTTGAGGAAGAAAAGAAGACCTATGCGATGTCCTGTATGTTAACGGAATGGTGTTAACATAACATAACAAACAACGGCCCTTTTCAGGGTCACTTCCAATGCCTCGAAAAGATCTTAATTTTCATTTTGTCTCCAACCAAAACGAATATTACAAACACCAAAAATGGTGCACAATTACTTGTTTATATTCCACGTAGATCGTTTTGATTGTTTTCATGTGTATTTTATCGATGTACTAAACCATTTGGATTTTATGTATTGTTGTCTTTCGGGTTGCAGTTTAACAATGTTTTTGAAATAAACGTGTCCTGAAGAAAGGCATAAAAACTCTTGTCTTGTCTGTCATCGTTTCAAAAGTGACATTCCTTACACCTCTGCTGACTCTGCTCCCTCTTCCTCCACTTTCAAAGTCATCGACGAAAATTTAGATCGTGCCAGTTGGGACTCCTTGTATCTTGGCCATCCCTTTAGCATGTTAATTGCTGAACCGAATTTGTCAAACGTTTGATCGAACATAAACATCATTTGATAATTATTTCACCTCAAAGTATCGTGTGGTGTTACAAAGAGTGGCAATCCGCATGCAGTCTCCTGCGAGAAAGTCAAGCCTATTCCATCGTGTTTGTGGAAGGCATTCCTGGCGAAGACGACGGGAACGTATCTGACTCCACTCAAATACATAAGGTCATCTTCGACGACATGTTAGGAGAAGACGAAGAAGAAATTAACCTATGGTCTACGCGCAAAGGGCATCATCGTAATGCCAGTGTTATTTACATCACCCAGAATTTGTTTCAACATAGTAACACCTATCGCACCATCAGTCTCCATGCTCATTACGTGGCATTGTTTAAATGCCCAAGAGATAAATCGCAAGTGCAAGTGTTAGCCAAACAATTCGTAACGCCTTGGCTGACTCATGCATACGACGATGACGCTCAAACCACATCACGCCTATTTATTCGTGAGAGGTTTGACTATTTGCGATTTCATCCCATTTTTGAACATTGGTGCCAAGACGGAGGGCCTGTCGTGTACACGTACCCGTCGACATAACAAAAACAAAACAAAACAAAAAAAAACTATAAATGCCTCGGGCACGTTTGTTCTGTCTCACACATTGTCTACATGACGTCCCTTCAGTCTCATCTGCCTGTCAAATTGATTCGTGTCTTGTACGGCATCAGTCGGGAAAAAATCCACAAATACGTGCTCGTGTCATAGAAGCCAGTCTCAGGGAAGTCATGCAATGGTTTATGGTGACAGCACGTCAATTATTGCAAGGCATCAAAACAAACGTTGTTTTGACAGAAACAAAAATAGCTTTGATGCAACTGGCAGATCCGCATCGACACTCAAACCAAAAAGCAAATCATTTTGAAACCTAGAAGTAGCGGTTCTCTAGGAGGTGTCATCATTCGGTCCCTCTTAGAATTTGATCCCAATGCAACCAAAGTCACCCACAAGGAAAAAGCAACTCCTCGACCCAAACGTACCCAGGAGAAAAAGAGCAGTGTCAAGACCAGGTCACAGGCTAAGAAAAAGAAATGTTCCCAGAAAAAGAAAAAGAAAAGCCCCCTGGAAAGACCCCAGAAAACATCTTCTTCCCGGAAGAGAGTCACTTCGGCCAGGACGGAATATTAAATCCCCAAACCAAGGTCTGCAGCATCTCCAGTAGGCTCGGGTTCTTGCACATCTCCATTGCTCGCGATTCCAGCTAAACCCAATTTGACACCCGTTCTTTCCAATTTGATGAAAAAATGGAAACCTGTGTCTGCAGGAACTTCTCGTCCAGGGGTGACACACTCCTCCTCTCCAGCCGCAGCAGCAGCTTCTTACAAAGCAACTGCCCCCAAAATGAAAGTCCAAGAGAGATCTGGCATGTTATAGAGTTTACTGGATTTATCCAAGCAAGAACTGTCCCGACTGAGTCCGTTGCGAACCTCTCCACGACACATGATGCCTGTCATCAAGTTGATCCAACGTAAAGACAAGCAGTGGTGACGCATTCCACTATTAAAAAAGACCTGGGGTAAACAATGGGTATCAGTGTTTTGTGCTCCTGAACGCCAAAAGATGTCCCCTAAAAGAGGTGCACACCACTACCATCATCGTCGTTCTCCTAGCCGATAGGAAAAGGAAAAAGAAAAGGACAGTCTCGTCGTCGGAACCCGCATGCAAGAAAACGCTTCGCCAAGCAATGAGGTCTACCCCTGAAAAGACCACATCGTCCTAAGAAAAAGAGGAGCACCCAAAGGGGAGGATTTTGGGGGTCTGGAATGGTAGAACATGTGTTCAAACAGTATGGTTTTCCAAAAATTATCCAAAATACATCCGAAAAAAATAAGGTAAAAGGACGTGTGCCAAGTCATCGACGTCAGTGTAGCTTTGTGTGTGCCCCGGAATAAAACTGTCAACCCTTAGAAGCCATCTCCCTTCTACTCCCAAAGGAAAGAAGAGGACAGGACTTCCTCAATGTCTAGCCAAATATTGGCACGTGTTGTCCGTCTTATGCAAAGCCCCTCCACCCATGGAAAAACAAATGATTCAAACCGTCTCCAACGGCCTCGACGATAGCGAGTAAGAATGTTGTCTGAATGTCTTGAAAGGCTCGATACCTTTTTCTCCACATCAGAAAGAATGTTTAGCCAAACATCGACACGTTCGTTGCCAAATGGTAAGAAAGTAAATACCCATCCGTCAAAAGAAAAAGATGTTGGTACAACGCGGAGGACTTGAGCAACTGTTGTTAGCACCCAATCTCAAAGCCACATTGGTATCCCTGACTACAGGACTCGTGGGAGCTACTGCTTCACAAATGGCTCGAAGATAAAAAAGGATTAAGCAGATAAAATGGGTCTCTGGGGTGAAAAGATCTCAGACGTGACCTTTGGAATTTGATGGAAGGACGAAAACTGACTTTCGTGCCTTACCAACGATTGACGGTATTCTATGGTTGGCAAGAAAAACGGACCCCACATTTACCTCCCAATCCTCATTTGACCGAGATGTCCCAGTTACAACACGAATTGCAATCGTTCATGGATCGCAACGATTTCTTAGAAACGGAAAAATCGCAATCGTACAGTCAAGTGTTGTAGCTTCAACTCTTTCACCAGAAAGTTTCAGACGAAAAAGTTCTACTGACTATGAAAGATTTTAAGACCCTGATGAAAAGTCTATCACCAGCAATACCATTACCTTTACCCCCAGCGACCAAGACAGAGGCAACTCCACGGAAGACTGAGGAAGAAAAGGCAAAACATGTCTTTAAAACACCTTCAGCAGCCCCCATCCCTAGTAAGATTGCAGCGTCCTTTTTGACCCCTTTCCATAACACCCCAACGAGAACTTAAAGCTTGTGTTTAAAGGATGATTTCCACTCCTCCTTCGACGGAAGGCAAAATGAAGGAAGGGAAAACAGAAGTGAAGAAAGAAAGGAAGACAAAAGCCATCCCAATATCACCATCACCACCACCACTGCCCTCGACTTCTACTCCCGTGGCACATCGGACACGTAAAGCCGTTTCTCAACCACCACCTGACTCCGTCCAGAGTAGCATCAGTGGGTGACTTATTAAAAAAGGTTCTGATGGAGAATGTGTTAGTCACCATCTGCTACGATCCATACTATCCTGCAGGTTACAGAGGAATTCAGAAATTGTATCGTGCTGCCAAAACGCGACTGAAAAGTGTCCGTTTACAACGATGGTTACAAGGACATGCCACGCACACTTTACACAAACCCATTCGACGAAACTATTCCAGAAGTAACACCCGTGTGGAGGGCATCGATCATCAATGGCAAACCGATTTAGCTGATATTTCTCATTTGGCCACTAACAATCGTGGCTACAAATAATTGTTCTGTGTCATCGACGTATTTCCCAAATGTGTTTGGGTCGTGCCATTGACTCCCAAATCGAGCACTGAGTTAGAGCGAGTCCTCAAACTGGTGTTGAAACTAAGCGGTCGTCACCCTCATCGATGGAAAACCGAATCAGGCACCAAATATCTGAACGAAGCTTTCCAAAAAGAATTAAAGAAACGAGACATTCAGTTTTTCACCGCCTAGAATCCCAAAACCAAAGCCAGCATCGTGGAACGTTTTCAACGCACCTTGAAAGAACGCATGTTGAAATATTGTACGCATCAACATACTCTCAAGTGCACCGATGTCTTATCCAAGCGTTCAACCAATCTTTCCATCGGAGCATCGGATGTGCCTCCAAGAAGTGACTCCTGACAGCGAAGGGACCGTCTCTGAGAGCCTGTTTGGTACGTGTCCAACTGTGGCTGTCCCCAAGAAAGGTGAAGTGTTGACAGCGGTAAATTGGGTGCGCGTTGGCACAACCAAACGCAATTTCAACAAAGGTTACTAACCCATCTGGACCACCGAATTGTTTCGTGTCACTGCACTAGTGAGTGGCCGTCATCCTGATGTCTATAAATTGGAAGACATGAACGCGGAAGTTGTTGCTGTTGTTGTTGTTATTGTTGTTGTTGTAGGGTTTAACGCCATTTTTCAGCACACGATAGGCTATGCATGGCGGCCAGTATTAATGGTGGAAGAATAACCCGGGAAAACCCCGGAAAGAACCACCGACCCACGAGAAGCTACTGGCAAGCTATCTCACATACCCACATTTGCCGAATCAGAGATTCGAACCCACGCAGACAGAGGTGAGATGGCAATGATCCATAACGGATAGCGCTTTAGACCACGTTCTACTTTGTCCGAGTTACAACACGTGACCAAACAACAAGACGAAACTTACGACATCGAAATCATTCTTGATCGAAGAACCCATAAAGTGGGATAAAGACGTTTCAAAGAAGTCAAAGTACGTTTGAAAAGATATCCTCCTAATTCTTTTCTTGGATCGACGCTTATCAAGTTTTTGACTATAAAAAAGTGACCATCATGCCCTTCAACACAGCCGCAGCCTCCACCACAGAAATGACCACTCCTTCCTCCAGTTCTTCTCTGCAAGATCTACAAAATCAACCCTTGTGGGTGTGGTTTAGAGAACCTGTGCCTAAAATGCAAATCGTCTTTTTCTGCCAAATATGTGTGGTGTATTGTGTCATTAGTGCTGCCATTGCCAATTTGAGTTTCAACAATGAGACAAACAATTTTGGACCATTTTAGTGAGTATTTGCATCAGTTACCTTCTCCCCAATCCGTCTCTAAAATACTTTAACGGTAACAACGGGAGTGTTGTGCCCAACATTAGTCACCACCCAAACAACAATAACAACAATCCTCTTTTATACATTCCTCTGACCCTCAATGACCCCTCGGACAGCAGAACTGATGAATTATGATAACCAATTTTACTTAACGTTACCCATTGAGAGTTCCATGGATGTGTTTCCCCAAAACACATTACGCTGTTTCACATCCAAATTACCTCAGGCCATCCAATTGGATCACGAAGCCTTTTGGTAAGAGGCTTTGGTCGAAATCATTCACAAACACAAGTCCTAAATGTCAATGGAAATCAAACGAAGTTTTGGGTCGAAATTCAACAGCTGGATGCCAACGATCCTTTTATTACGAATCCAAAATGCTACCACTGGCCAATGCTGCCTTAAGCATCTATGCCATGACAATTCCGGAAGGCTATGAATTTTAGCGGTCAACATTTGGTGGACACGATCGGTGCTATTTTCGCGCGATCAATTTGGCAAAGACGTCGACAAAGTCAGACGAAGTGTTAAGATCGAGTACCACAAAATAGCTCGTGCCCTATTGATGAAATTTTCGATTCCAAAACATTGTCCATCACTTTTTCTCCTACTTTGTATTTGAGATATTGGGTGGAGACTTCACATCGTCCAACAATTCCAGAGACATCAACAACAGCGATCTATTTTGCAAGCATTTTCGTTACCTTATAGAACTGAACGAAGGACTGAATTTGATCTTTGTGTAATCTGATGTAGTGGAGTGCATAGTGGTTGGACACACATCCGCACCGTTACTGCGAGTCATTTCTTTAAAGTGGATTCTGCCACAGCCGCTGAGGACGAAGGTGGAAACACCTACCATGATCACTGCGAATTTGTACATCTTCACTATTTGCCTGTCAGTACGTCTTATTTCGACACTGTGAACATTGCTTTAAAATTAGATCTGGTCAAGTCAGGGTGAAACTCCGTTTTCGAAAACGATTATCTAACTTCTTGGAAGTCATGTATCCAGTGTATCGATGAGTCGCTCGAACGCGAGGACATGGTTTTGGGTATATGCTGCCATCGGCATTTCGTTCGTTGCACCAGTTTTTAAGCAGATGGTGACACGAGCTTTGCACGCCGTGAAAGATGCCGCTTTTTGAAGCAAGGCAAAGGATTTCTGTAAAATGTCATCATCGACAAACAAAACCCCAAAGAAACCTTCTTGTGAGCAGGCAAATATGTCTTGCTTCAAACCGGCAAAGACATTTGTGGCCTACGAGAAACTCCTATAAATGCCCTGGAGGCTGCAGAGTCAAGGATTCCTGCTTCCCGGACGCCACAGCAGGGACAAGGCAGAAAGAGACGACGACGAAGACACCCCTCCAGAGGACTTCACACCCCCAGACCTAGAAAGGTGAACAAGAAAATAAGAACCATCCGAGAATTAAACGTTTTTTATTATTAAATCACAGAGAGAAAAAAATGACGAACCGAGAGTCTTGTGATATTCAAAGTAGGAATTGGATTTGTTTGTCATGCCACCTACCATGATGACGAAGCAATAATCCCAATAGGTATAATTTCATCCAGTCTTCTCTTTGACGGATTCAGTTCCCATCGAATTTAAAATCAAAGGACAGCCCGAAGATTACATCGCTCTGAATAGCAGATACTTGTATTTGAAAGTCGAAGTGTTAGACCCCGACGCCTCTGAACGAGACGCCGATGAGGCAGTAGCTCTGGTCAACAATTTCATGTATTCGTTGTTTAGCGAAGTAGATTTGTACTTGAATAACAAACTAGTCAATAGCAGCATACCTAGAAAATCTCTTGACGTACGGAAAAGAAGCCAAAAACACCCATCTGGATTCCTGCCTGGTATGGAAACCTGACACAGCGGGCGAGTTAGATAAGGTGGCTGGTAAAGATTTCCCGAATAAGGGATTCGACGAACATCAAAAGAAAATCAAACTAAATCGTAGCTTAGAACTGAAGGATAGCTTGTATTTGGAAATGTGGTTGAAAGAGAAGTATTTGCTGAACGGTGTGGATGACCGACTAAGACTGAATCGTAGCAGTACCGCTTTCAATCTGATGGCTGATGTTGCCAGTTTCAAAACTAAAATCGAAGAAGCCCGACTCTACGTACGACGCGTGGAAGTGTTACCTAAAGTGGTAAATGACATCAGTCACACTTTGAGCAGAACGAGCACCAAGTAGCCGATAAAACGAGTGGAAGTTAAAACCCTTGCCATTCCCAAGAATCAGCGATCCAGGATCAAAGATCATGTGTTCCAAGGACAGTTACCCAAACGTTTAATCGTTGATATCATTAGCAATGTATAGCCCTCAACGAAGCCGTCACTGCCAATCCTTTTCAGCTAAAGCAATGCAGACCACAACGGAGCCCACAATCAAAATCCGTTCAACGAGTATCTGGAGGACGCTTGGGGTCTCATCTCGGACGAAGCTGTGTTGCATCAGTGGTATAAAGACTTGCGTGATCACTCTTGCCCTCCATTGACTGCTTAAGAGATCCATCGCATCGAATCTCTCTTGGCTCTGAGTATGGAGACGAAGCAAAGAGACAATTACTTGACATTGATTTTCAAGCAAAAAGTCAGGTTTGAATTGATGACTTATTATTACCTGTGAAAATAAGAAGATAAAACAAACAAAACAAAACGTATTGATACCTGGGAACTGTATTACCTTTTGGGACATAGTTTGTACACCTCTTCTTGGAATCGTGTCGTGTGAGCTAAAGATGAACTTCCTCATCGCAAGAGTAAAGACCATCAAAGCTTAGGTAAACAACACGGACAACAGTCATCTCCCAGGAACCCACTGGGTAGCCGTCTACTTTCCCCACAATGCCTGTGTTAAGTATTTTCATTGGTATGGATTACCGGCTTTGGAAGAGGACATCATCAACTTTATGAGAAGAAATGACCAAACAACTCACTTCAACAATGATGAAATTACAAGGCACATATTCCATGGTGTGTGGACAATATTGTGTATATCTTCTTCATCAACGCAGTTTTGGATATCCCTTAAAACATTTAGTGACTTATTTTGATCGTGCCTGTCCTCGAAACGATGAAAAAGTAGATACATAGTTTTGTGACCATTATAGATATCTCTTGTCTTTAGCTAGGAAACGTAGTGTACATCAATGGCCCAATGACTTTCATCCGTAGAAGTCTAGCTTGACTTCACAACGTTGTCAACCTTGTCAAAAATAGTTTGTTTGAAAAATTGTTATATGATGTGTTGGTTGCTTGTGAGTTAAATACAAAATGTTGTGATTTGAAAAAAGTGTTGGTGGTTTGCTTTCAATTTTTTTAAATCATTATCCATGCTCTTTGACTTCTCTCTATCCCTCACCATGATATAAGCTAAATATTGATCCAACCCCCCCCCCCAAAAAAAAAGCCCGTAGGAATGTTTTATATCGCGTCCGCGCTTGAGCCATATAAATCCCGACAGTCTCCAGTCTGACCATCCATTGTTGACTCATCCACCTATGAAGATGCCTTCAAAACTAGCTAAACTGAACGAAGCCTACGTGAATTTGCATCGTGTCCGACAAAACCTGATACCCAAGCCTGATGAGATAAAGAATGCCAGGATGTTAAAATTAGCCCATGATCTGATAGAAGAGGTCATTAAAGAGGAAATCAAGAAAGAGCAAGAAGAATGGTCTGATAAGAACAGACTTCAGAAACAGCAGTGAGAACAGCAGCAGCAGCAACAACAGCAGGTGCCAGATAGAGGTTTGTGGATTGCCGCGTGGACACGAAAGAGTTATCCTTTTCCTTCCGCAGACCCAATCCTGTAGGAAAACCTGAAGCCAGACGGGGACGCAATCTTAGACGATAAAAGACTGTCATAACCCCGTCAACAAAATAGCCCTTTTCAGGGCTACCCTCAATAATCTAGAACAGAGATAGTAGTCAAATTGCCAACAAATTACCACACGTTGTGATGCGGGCACGTAAGCAAGTTCTTCTTGCACGTACTGTCTTGATGCAATAGTAGCATAATCAACATAGTTTTTGTTAAGTGTAACCGGCACGACTCTGTTGGTGATTCCACCTTTCTCTTGTTTTGTGACAGCGCCTTTGAGATTAGCAATGATATATTAAATGTTAACGTTCGACGTTTTCCCTTTGCCAGTTTAATCTTCAAAAATCACAAGTCCTCCTCCAGCCTACACCAACAACAATATTACTGTTAAACTCAGAAAAATCCGCTTTGGTGACAAATAGGAACCGATCTACATCATCACCGTGTGGTCCAGCAGAGTAACGACTGTAAATGTAGATAGGCACGGTCGGATATCACTAGCACACGTACTTTAATGTGAAATCAATATCTGCTTGCTGGGCCGGTGAACGCACCAGTGCGCGCAACGCATCAACAAGAGGACTCCATATGGGGCCATACAACCGTGCCTGTACTGGCATAGTGGAATGAAACAGTGGTGGACTGATGACTCTGTCGTCATTTTCAACCAATGCCCCGGAAAAAATAATTAACCGATCTTGGTGTTGGACACCAATGAACCATGCGCACACGTAATAGTGTTTCAAATTTATTAGTGAACATTACCCCATGACTAGCACACTCTCATTGTGTGCGTGTTTACACGTCGACTAACTCCTCAACAAAAAAGTAACCAAACCTCTGTAGTTTGTGTGGGGATAACTTGTCATGGGGGATAGAGGCAATAACGCTGTATGGGGACTCATAGCCAATGGAAACTGTGAAAAGCCATATTTCTGTACTACTGGAACATATGGAAAGATCAGGATGGATAATTATTTTAAGGCATTGTCCCATACACCTATTCAGGTGGTGATGTGGGGGAGGATGTGAAATCCTGATGTTAATTGAAGAAACAAGTCATGACAGACTTTTAGGTAATAGTTAATGATATGTACGTGCGCGCGCGCGCGAGAGAGAGAGAGAGAGAGAGAGAGAGAGAGAGAGAGAGAGAGAGAGAGAGAGAGAGAGAGTAAATACACAACCGTCACTTACAGTCATATTCATGTTTTGACGTTATAAGGACAACTAGTTCAATAGCCTGTTTTAAGAAAAATAAGTAGATACCTGCACATTTCAATTTCAGAAAAACTCTGAAAGCTTGAAATGGGCAATAAAGAATTAGAAGTTATTATGACATATTGCACATTTTGGCAAATCATGCACAGTCGGTAGAACATATCGTAATTTGGTCAAGGAATACATATTATAATATTTTAAAACACACAAACCTCAATTCGGTACAAAAAAGAAACATCATAATAGTGACAGAGCTATTCAAAACCTATTATTTCAAACAGGTCGATATCCGAAAAGTCTATTAAAATCACTAAATGTGTTCGGTCATATAAACCTAAGTCTGACTTTATTTTAGAAATATATTAACCTTTCATATCAAAATGTTCTGTATCACTTATTGGCGATCCTACCAAGCTATCCCCATTATAGTATTAAAGTACACATAAGCTACTCAAAGGTTTTGTTATCGGGTAATCTGCCTTTGTCCGAATAAAACTCTTCTTCTAATAAAAGCGTTCTCATTGACGGAATAGAGTGCAACCTTATTAACATTCCTCTTCTTTGTCTCAGTATGGCATCAGCCTTAGTCTAAGAACCCTTGACTGTCGGAACAGTGGCCTCTTTACATATGGAAGATATTCATTTGTTACTAGGCAATGACCTAACTGGATATAAGATCGTGTTTAATCCACGTGTAATTCACAAGTTTGATTCGATCAGAGAGTCAATTATATTGAGATCAAAATCGCTGATTTATATGGTGCTTGTGCAGTTGCCAGAGCTATGTTTACTTGAAGTTGTTATGTCTCTTCTTGCATTACATGTCATTTGTATACAAGGCAAGTAACATTCTCACCAGGAATCTTATTCAGAGACAAGTTGATATTTTTCGTATCATATGCAGCTAAATTTATATTGTTGTCAAAGCTAAATGAATAATTGTTACTATCAAATGTTTTATTCTCATTTAAATTCTCATTATGGATATCAACATTCCAAATATTCTCAATATTCTCTCTCTCCATCATTATAGCTGGCTGTATGTCAATCCGTCTGTCTGCCTGCCTGACTATCTGTCTGTGTGTATGTCTGTCTCCATATATATATATATATATATATATATATATATATATATATATATATATATATATATATGTGTGTGTGTGTGTGTGTGTGTGTGTGTGTGCGTGTGTGTGCGTGTGAGTGCATGTGTTTGTGTATATTTTGACACACATAACAAGTGAGAATCAAGCATTTATAACTGAACTGAACAGATTTAATCCAGTGTACGTCTACAATTTGCTTAAAATATATTCAACGTTTGACACCAGTTATTACGACAGTTGTTCAGCTTGCATAAAGTCATATCAAAATCCGGTTAACCTGGTAGTTGTTTAAGTAGAATGATCTGTAGGCATGTTAGTATTGGGCCTATGTCTGTGAAAAGAAGTCAAGAAAGACAGTTTTTATAAGAACACAGTGAACCGATAAGACCTATGGGTTATTTGTATATGCTAAATAAAAGAAAACCAGTCGTGTGCTACGTTTTATTGTGTATGCAGTCTCCTTTCTGATTTACTTCTTTACATATTCATTATAATATTATTGATTCACTTTTAATTTCAAGCATAACATAGAGAGTATTTCAGTGCAAGGCAATCCTACAATTCGTCTTAAAATACAGATTCTCTATTACAAGTATTACATGGAATGGAAATATTATATACATTACACATTCACACGTTTTTGGACCACATTTTCATTTACCTTGTCTATAACACAGTTCAGTATCTATAATATAGATTTACGTCATTCAAAAATACGGTCATCATATAATATAGGAGCATATAATTAGGTGGAATAATAAAATCTATGTGAAGTCATGACACCCTTAACACCATGTACAAATAGGACCAATCAGTATAGTCCCGTGTTTCACTTGGTATTTGTCTGGACTTCTTCATCCATGGGGTATCATTCTGCAAACTGTTTTTGTATGCTTGGTTTGCAAAATATGAATAACATGTGCACTATAATCATGTTGTCTACATTAAAGTACAATACATTAACTGTGATTAATTTTAGATACAATATGGTATATATTCGTAACAAAATATGTTCAATTTGAACAAATGGTGCTAATATTGAAAAACACTTAAATGATAATCAAACAGGTTTATGCAATTATAATATATCCACATTCTCTAACACCACAATACAATTAATTTATGTTACACTTTATAAACGCCCAACTTAAATATCATCCTTCAAGTTTCTAATAGTTTTCTAACCCTACAAAGTAACTTCTTAACGCAATCAAACCCCTAATTAATAATGTAACTCTATCTAACCGCTAATTATTAATGCACTGATTCAAACAAAACTTAGAAATGAAATAAACATGAAAGCTTAACTAAACATCATTTCTAATAATATGAGCTTCTAAAGTAACAGTTTTGTGTTTTATTTATTTTACCTATACCAAGCACATATTTTATTAGATGAATTGCCTCCTCCAGTTTTGTAATAATCTCCTCACCCTGTACGAACAATCAAGAAATTGTGAAAAGAATGAGAATAAATATTCAAGATAATGAGAAATCAGAACATAATTATTATTCCCGTTTTAACATTTAAAAATATAATAAATGCAGCTGATTCAATATATTGGAACGACTTTGAAGAGTAATTATCTAGCCTCATATGACCCATGTAATTCTATTCTGTGAGTATAACAGATATTTGATGATGTAAGCCAGGGGCAAAATGCTCAAAAACGAATGATACGAATTATGGCAAGTTTTCCTTTTTGTGTCTAGTTTGTGGACTGATTGATATTATTTGCATGCTGGGTACTTTGTGTGACTGCGTAATAAGTAATAGTTGAAAAAATCTCTCCAAAATAAGCTTTTTTAGTTAAAAAAATGTCATCTGAATGTCAAGAGCAAAAACTTAGAAAAATACTATATTAATAATTTCGTTATTTTCCTGAAAGGTTTGTAGCATTCAGACAACACTTTCTACATAATTCAACACGCTGGTGTTAGTAAATATTTGTTTTATCTTCAATGCTGCATATTCCCCCAAACCAGGTATTAAATGTCTATAACATATGTTGCGTGGCTGTTTATGCTGATTGTCTCACAGCTGAAATACAGGAAGATCGCGCAGATAAATCAACATATTTCTGTTTAACTCCATATGTTTCGTATTGCAAATAGATTGAATAAGCTCAGGGGTGTGAAGTTTGTGGAAATGAGGTCAACTGTATACAGTTACAAAATGCTTATTTTCTGAAAAGATAATCATACAACTCTACTTCATCAACTCTTGGGATAATTAGGAGTGGGCTTTTCATTAAAGTTGCCAACGCCATGCTGACCACATTATTTGCTTTTTAGCAGTATGCTAAGCATGCATACATCTCAACCATTTGGAAATCATCTTAGGTTATACACATGCTATACCAGTTGTCTGATGATATGGTCCTTCATTCCGTCCTCGACTCAACTGGTTTCTTAATTTTGGTGAACATTTTCATTAATATAGCATTCAAATTATCTTTGCACTGGAGTACAGTAAAATGTATGTCCTGTCATTCATATCGCCACCTTTTGTGGGAGAATGGAGATTTAGCTTATGTACGCCCATTTCAAAGAAGTTGACACGGGTCATGAATGTACACGTATTGAATATATTAACATGAAAATGTTAACTACTAATTTAAACGCCTTTGGATATTTATGTAGGCAGGATTGTTGCTATTTATGTTAATAATATTATCATCAGATATGTATAAGGCCACTGAAAAAACATACCAACTAATAAAACTAAGCTGATTAATCAAGCGAATACATGCATAACTATTACATCTACACATATATTGATGTGATTACTTGCAAATATGCATTTTATGTAGACTTTATGGTTGTTTTGAATCCCACAAAACTTATATTACCGCTGGTAATGTATACTATCATTTACTCCCACCACATTTGCACCGATAGCCACAATCCCATGCACTAGTCCACCCCTGACACCTAGTACACTGAAACAGAAAGGGAAACGTCAAGAAATGTTGCGAATTAACAGTTTCTGATGCAAACACCTAAGATGACTCAGTTAATATTGTGAATGGTAACTCTCTCTCTCTCTCTGTCTTTATCATTATACACTATCTTGAAAATAGCTTATTTCTAAGTTTGACACAACAATCATATTCTTGGATAGAGAAATTTGACTGACAGTCAGCTGTCAGTTTCAAACGAAATACGCTAAATAGTACGTCTATTTTCACAATATTTAACGAAAACAACTTTGACTTGTTTAATTTAATATATCTTGTTCGTAATCTTT
This sequence comes from Megalonaias nervosa, assembly GCA_016617855.1. Classification (NCBI taxonomy): domain Eukaryota; kingdom Metazoa; phylum Mollusca; class Bivalvia; order Unionida; family Unionidae; genus Megalonaias; species Megalonaias nervosa. Next base: position 23,685 of record JAECUM010002353.1, read on the forward strand.
AATACAGTTATATATTCTGTATAATGTTGAACTCTATCAATCAGATACATGTGTTACATTTTCCTGAAATCATAATATTTTGATATATTTTAACATAAGCCAATATTGAAACACAATCAATGCCTTTAAACCATTAGAGAGTGTAGTGTTGTAATACTTAGGCATTCAGATGAGAACTGTTCCCATGAATCTTATAAACAATATCTGATTGACTTGCTTAAAATACAAGATAATATAAACATATTCACTATACAAGACATAAATATGATCTTAATCATAATCTACGAAATGATAACATACTTGGTGTCTGCAATATTCGTCAAGATATATGGAACTATGGGTAACAGCATGTATTTTCCAAGAACATTACACAGACATTTATTAAAACCACACATTAAAGTAATATTTGTAATTTGTTTATTAATACATCAATACTTTTTATCATCAAAAGAATATAAAATGCACTAACTGCACATAATGTTTTAACGTCGTATATGACAACTTGTATCTTCATAACTGTATCGTACCAACTACTTCTTCAGTGTATGAAATGGGCAATTGTAACTTGCTAGGTCAATAAATATTTAGCTATACTCAATGCCGCACACGGCAATGAAAATGTTATTGTGTCTGTAAAATTAAAGTTAGTAACCAAACATATATGTAAACATCCGATTTATTCTTTGAAGTTAAACTTTAGTGATATCATTGGGATAAAATAAGTTTTGTATAACTATGAACATAAACTAATATATTATATTCATATGTAAAATAGTGTGTGCATTCTACTGACTTTCTTTATTATCTTTAGAAACAAAAGCAAAGATGTTTTTGAGCTTTGATGTTAAAATTGAATGTAGGCATTATTTGCTAATGAAAGTTTAAGATTCAGTATTTAAACATTATATATGATAGTGCAGCAGCAGAGAGGGTGAACAGACCATATTGCCTGAGACCGTGTTTATGAAAAATAAGGGTTCCTACGAAACTGCAAAATAAGATCAATAACGCTAAACCAAAGCCTCTAACTAAACGCATTTTCATACCGGGGATAACAGACCGAGTTAACGAAATCTTGTGGGTTAGCTCGTAGCTGTTACTCGTTGTTTGACGTGTATTTTCCAAATTTTTATGCGACTCGTTTACGGTTAGGTCACGTACGCGTGGTCTCATCCTCTCTGCTGCTAATAAATATAAATATTTTTTCTGAACAAAAATAAACAACAGCGGTAACGTTCGGTCTACCATTTTGCGGGTCCCTTCATTGCCAGCAAAGCCTGTTTGATGGGGTCCTAAGAGTCTTTTCATTGGTATCTTTGTTGTGGCACTTTTAATTTGTAAGGCACTCTTCATGGTTAAGGTCTAGCTTATGACCCACAGGTATCCCATGAGACGTTTTCGTCCGGCGGACATTCTTTCTGAATGTCCTTGTGTGGGGTATCCTTCAGTGTCAAGGTTATGAGCTCATATCACCCTTCTGTTTAGATACATAGACACACCCCCTGGGAATTCCTAATTTGCAAACGAAATTATTAGAAATTCAGAGGGCTGTCTAGGTATACCATTTCGCGGATCCCTTCATTGCCAGTAAAGCCTTTATCATTAGGTCCTAAGAGTCCTTTCATAGGTGCCACAGACACTCTTCATGGTTAAGGTCTATCTTATGACCCTAATGACACTGTTTTGTCTAGCTACATTCTTTCTGAATCTCCTTGTGTAGGGTACCCTTCAGTGTCAAGGTCACGAGCTCACATTATCCTGCTGTTTATTTTAGGGGCGCCAGCGCATAGACACACCCCCAGCGAATTCCTAATGTGCGAAACGAAATATTAGAAATTCAGAGGGCTGTCTAGGCATATCCATTTCATGTAACCAGTCCCAAATCAAACTCCGGGGTAAGTGCAAAACGGCACTCGCCACGTTGTTTGACGTTGGCGAGGGGGACATGAAATCTCTTCGGGCTTGCTTGCGCCCTCAATTATTAAGAAATGGCATCTTAACGCCACCCCCGAGATATGTCCGGTGCGGGGAATCGAACCACGGGCCTCGAGTATGAAAGCCAGACGCGCTAACCAATACACTATGATCTCCAGTTAAAAATATATGTTTCAAAAATAATAATATAGTTACCCAGCAGGAAATTCCCCTTGATTGAGTCAAGGGTGATTAGTATATTCTTAACAGATTCTGAATAAAATATAAAATAAATAACGAAATCTACAACAATCTTATATATTTTTGCCCTTTTATTAAGTGAAGGATAAAATATACTGCAGTTCCGAGAACCACATGTACAGGAAATGAAATGACATGCATAGATCAATATTAATGCAGTTTGCAATCTGTTCCAGGCGGTTACTACATGTAACAGGCATAGACTGAGAGTTTTTTTTTGTTGTTTTTTTGTTTTTAAATTTTAATTATTTTTAAGATCACTGAAACTTGTGTTTTCTTGGAACACGACCGTGTCAGGGGTTTAGAATCGTATTTTTAGCAAAGCTTCCATTTCATTAAAATCAGATCTCAATTTCACCCAGGACAGCGGTGATTTGATTCAGACTGTGCCGTGTTATGGCATGTAATACGCAGTTATATATATATATATATATATATATATATATATATATATATATATATATGTATATATATATAAGGCTATTGGGCTGCTGCTATGTTATATATATATATATATATATATATATATATATATATATATATATATATATATATATATATATATATATATATGATTTTATGACGCATTGTGTCCGAACTTTGTTCGGGCTGAGACTTCTAACAGCGGAGAAATTACTTTTTCATATATGTACGACAAGATTATTAATAAATCCGTCAAGGTCGTCTGTTCTCTAAACACAGATGCAATTACTGATTCCACGTGTTGTGTAACTGCGGTAAATCAATATTACTGTGCTGTGCGGCGATGTATATGGCTTCTGTTCATTTGCGCAGTTAAGATGCCGGCCCATTATAGATTTAATTATTCCCCGTGATTTGATCGCGGATTATGTCCGAATTTTATTCGGGCTGGGGAATCGAAGTCAAAGAAGAACATTTGACTTAGAGCATAACAGCATAGGTAGGAAACTCTTACTTACAATATAAAAGAACATCGTTTTTCAGGACTACCACGCGCGAGAACGTCGAAAACCGGTTGCATAATACAAGTGTGTGTATGTGAGGTTTACGCTATATCCTTGACTTAGTCAAGGGGAAATAACTGCTTAATTACTCTATCGTTTACCTGACAGTGTTATTTCCTTTATGATATTACCATTTTTCTGTAGTCTGGCAAATTTATATATAATTTTTACGTGCGCTGAACCGTTTGTGTGGTAAATTTAGAATTGGGGGAACATAACTTATCGTTTTCATTCTGCGCTGATAGCATTAAGCACGAAAACTTTTATCGATACCTACACGATACCTCGACCTAGGATCATGTAAATTTATTGTGATAAATCCGTGTGGGGTAGCTTATGCTTTTGAAAAGAAATGTTTAAATTTAATCATGTCCATATCCCCTAAACACCAAGTTTAATGAATATTTCTCAGCGTATGTGTATCGACTCCATTTAACACAACTAAAATATTACAGTTATTTCTGATCACTTTTCGAATTTGTGTATACCGCTGGGTAACATAAATCAAGTCTGTGTTCTTATGTCTGCCTCTGGAAAATATCCGGACAGGATTTGATTGTTTGTCCAGCATCACATCATCGTATACTACACAATTGTTAATAAATCCGTCAAGGTCGTCTATGGATGGGGCTTCATCAATATCGGTAATAAAGTCAATAATATTGTCGATATTTTCATTAAACGACTTTATGTTTTTATTAAAATCTTTAAGAACTTGATCATCCACAGATGGAGCTACTAAATATAATTTATCCACCTTGAAACATCTCATTAGCAAATTAAGCAATAATTGTGTTTTGCCTGATACAGATCGACCTGTTATGATTGCCTTAATATTATTTGGCAATGCTGGGTGATGTTTGACTGGCTCTTGTTTTCGTGTCGCTGTAAAGACAATTATATCCATATGATAAATAATATGAATTTATATTGTGTTCGATGCAGGGCAACCACCCCCACTGTTGGATTAACAACAACAATAACAAAAAAAAAATAAAATAAAATAAAAAGCGTGCACTGACAGGTAAGTGTGAAAAATGTGGCACAAAAAAAAATAAATATTTCGTCTAGCACAAAGACAGGCGGTGATATTGCCGCGTCATTGGGAAAATTACCAGGGGCTCCGTGGGCAAAGTATTCCGGAGAAAAAAACATTTACCCGGATACAATTATTGTGATCCTGGGACTCGACTTGATATCCGACTCGATAACCAAGACCAACCAAAACCTGAAGATTATCCAATAAATAAGATTGATCAAGCGTGTCATGTTCATGATGTTGCGTATAAAAGCAAGGATTTACAGCATCGACATATTGCAGATGTAAAATTGATTCATGCGTTAAATTCTATACCTGATAAATCTCTCAGAGAGAAAGTTGCTAGTTTTCTAGAGAAATCTGCTATGAAGGGCAAACTAATGCTAGCGGCTGGTAATTAATTGTATAACTATTATAATGGAATCTGTTTATAATAGCCCGAAAGGATATTGGAGAGGTAAAGCAGCAAATGGTAAACTTGCTGAAGCAGCAAAAATCTCACGTGCTGTTGCTGCAGCGTGGTTAGCACGACAGGCAATATGGCAAATCTACATACTTCCACCTAAAAAAAATCAGTACGCGTATTTTGATCTCAGCGTTCCCAATGAGGTTCATCAAGCAGATATTTTGTTTTTACGACACGATACTATTAAAACACGTGCACGTCAATCACGCACATACAAATACGCGTTAACTGTCGTTGACGTTGCAAGTAGATATAAGGAAGCAGAGCCCCTATCAACTAAACCAACATCTGAAGTTGCATCTGCGTTTGAACGAATTTATCAACGAGGACCCTTGCAATGGCCACAACTATTACAGGTTGATCCTGGCAAAGAATTTATTGGTGCAGTATCATTGCTGATGAAGCAACATAATGTTAAAATCAGACGAGGACACACAGCAATTCATCGTGATCAGGCAATAGTTGAACGATTTAATCGAACACATGTTGATAGGTTATTTGGAAATAATTCAGGCAGATACGAGATGTCGCTAATGAGTTGCAAGATTACCAAGTGTGATAGCTGCGTTAAATAATGAAATTACTCGTGCAACTTCTATGAAACCTATTAATGCAATTATAAAGAAACATATACCACCTGACAACGTCAGGCAACTACGTGAGTTTTCAGAACAGCCAGTGTTACGTAATGTGACTGTAAGATATTTATATGAACCCGGTGAACTTGAAGAGGGTGAAGAAAAGAGCAACTGATCCTATCTGGAGTGTGACTACACATACAATTTCTAGCGTGGTTAGATCCACGGGTAGACCTACGATCTACAGACTAGATTCAACTGCTCCTCAGCGTGGATTTGTACGTGAATAATTACAAGTAATTCCTAAAGACACACAAATACCACGCGTTCACTTTTGTAAACTGCCACCAGGGCGCCCAGCGCCCCGGCGTCGATTACACTCAAGACAGGTCAGCACCACATTTTCGCGTGTGTGACCAATACTGCTATTAATTCTGTCTACAGTGAATTGTCTTAGATTATTATTTCGAATATTCCCATAGCATATTACAGTTACAACTTGCACAATGATTATTCTGTCGTTGTTTTAGTGTTATAATAAATTCAGCATCAATATCAAAGTCGCGATTATTTTTTTTTGTCACATTATTTATACCCAGATAGATTTTCTCTTATTACGCCGTTGCTGTCGCTGCAGTTTGATTATTATTTTCTGTAGCATTCATAATAATCCTGTGTAGTTGAGATATTCTTCTGACTCCAGACACTGCGAGATAAACTAAATTTGACCACTCGATTCTATCATCGAAAATCTAGATATTTGTATCAGTAATAGTTAGTCCTTGCGACGAATGAGTCGTTATAGCATATCCTAATTTCCGCAGCGATTTATCCATGATTAAAGCACTCTCAACGACATCAATAGCAACTAAAACAATATCATTTAACACAAGATTTTGTTTTTCATTTGGTCCTGGAATCTCAACATCGACATTCTGTCGTCGAGTATCTGCTGGTGATAACACAATGGTACAGGTAAATTTGAACATTTTTCTTTATGTAACAAAAATACTTTCTCTTGCAATTCATCACGAACTATTTTTCTATATGCAACCATTAAATCATTTGGTATCCACAAATTCCAAAAATCATTCACAGGAGTTTCCGAAATTGCTTCACGCATTAGCTCACACTGTATTCTATCTGGCTGTAGTCTGATCAATGTTTTAAATTCTTTTAGGGGTTCATCAATAGCTCTATGATCGTCCGTTATCTCCTCATAGTAGTCCACAAACTTTTGAACCACTCTTGTGGAGACTGCCCAACGAAAGGTTGTGGTTGACCATGATCGCCGCACATTATCACAGAAGTATTTTTTGTCAGTAACCAATCAAGTAATATTTTTAATGTTTCTAACGACACCGTACAAATTGCATCCCAAATGATGATCCGTTCACCCATTTGCTCAGGTGTCCACGTATCCCCGCACCATCTGAAGAAACCATGATACGTGTATGATTTTACTCCTACTTGTTTTATTTATCTGGCTAGTCTATGTGTAGGTGTCAGCACAATGATATCAACATAGTTCTTCAAACCCTTTAACATCGTTACGGCGAAATAAATCAATGGCACGTGTTGTTATTCGAGAACCTCCAGGCCCATTGACATAAACGGTTTTATGTCTGGCTACAGGATCAAACACAGATGGCGCTGATGATTTCAATATTTGATTGTCATTGCTGTAATATATTTCCCTGATTTCAACTTCTGCAGATTCGGAATAGTTAAGGATTTTTTCTTGTTTTATTGTCCTTGATCGCCATTCGTCATTGCCGAGTAGCAGTTTTAGCAAATCTAAATATTTTTTTATTTTTTTATTTTATATAATAAGAACCCTCTTGTAACCCTGACCACGTAACGAGGCAATCTGTTTATCATCGATAATAAATTTATGGAAACGTACGTAAGCGAGCATAGAAGGTCTTGAATGAGTCAGTATAACTTACGATTGTACCTAATTTAGACCCGTCTGATAAACAAGCATTACTCCGACTCACAAATGTGTTGTTTTCCGTTGTAGCAGCAATTAGAAAATCTATTTCGGCATCATCCATAATTAATCTTGTACACATTCGTTTACGGTCATATGATCCTCCTTGAGAAAACTTACCAATTATTTTCCTACCAAGATCTTTTGCAACTTTATTTTCATAATCAATCGCATCCAATTCTCCGGGGAATATTACTTTTGCTGTGGTAACCAAACTTGTTTCTGCGGACGATACGATATAATGGCTTCGTTCACGCGTAACGACAATAGCATCCCAGTATCAAGCATATATCGTAATAGTACTATTGGAGGCCAGTATTTTTTCAGAGAAATGTCTTCCAAACCAAACATAAATAATCGGGTGCAGATGTTTCGCAAACTCGAATGACTCTATACAAGCAAATCTAGTTAAGTAAAAGTTTGGTAAGAGTCCGTTTATCGCAAATCTGGTCATCTCGTGCGTGGGATGCCCGAATATTTTAAAGTATTCAGAACATTCTCCGTATCCAAGAAAACTTCCAGGATAACACGGTACCATATCAACCGATATAATATCCTTATAATCGTATTTAGTATTCCATAATCCGCCATGTCCGTATTCGATACAACTGTGCTGGACATCAACGAGAAATTCCGATCTTGTAGGTGACCATGAATTTTTTTCTTGAGCAAAGTGAGCAGCAACTGATGGAACGGTGAAACAATTATTTAGTAATTGCTCGATAACATCATTATCGTTCATGTATTTCAACGCGAGATTTTTCATTTTCTCGTGGAGAAATTCTACACGATAAATGTCACCGATCGGCCTTACAAATTGATCGTAATTTACGGACTCTGAACACTGAAATAAACACACGGATACAGGGTCACTCTTACTAATATCGTTTATAGCGTCGAATATATAATCGCTATAAAATTTAACAGTTCTGTCTCGTGGACAAATTGTTAGCTCGGACGTCCATACATGTGAAATATGATCAATAGTAGTTATAGGAGCTCCTCTTGATGTATATTTCGACGCATACAAAATCTCTCCGGTTAGTGTCTTCACTGTTATTGGAAATTTTAATTTATTTTCTAGTTAAGCGACGTCGCTGATAGACGCTCCGGTATCTTTAACTGTTTCTGCCCACGCATTTATTTTTTTACGTCTTAGATCTGTCAAACCATTTCCGCGCACAGCTTTTGAGAAATGTTCGATAACTCGCTCAGCTACGCAATTTAGCCCCCTTGACGAAGTCAAGGACATAGTCACGGACGAAGTCAACGAGGACAATTCATTTGTTTGAGATTAGCAACGCTAGGTTTATCATTTAGCGGATATATCGCATAAACAACTGCAGTTACAGGATACACTCGTTCAATACGGTTTATACCAGTCAGTGTTCCTGGTTTGGATTTTTTATTTAATATAACAGCATTATTTCTAGTGTGTCCTGACTGTGTCAGGCGAACATGATAATTTTAGAATAATCATGTATAATAAAAAAAAAAAACAAAACAAAAATAAACAACATTAATTTGAATACAAATTATTCATTGACACCTTTGACTAAATTACTATGCTGGGGTTATTGTGAATTCCTTCAAGGAGATTCTGGAGTATATCGATGTGATGCACCAAAGCTATTGACACTTGGCTACGTACATTCACTACTAGGCTTCATTCAAAACACACTGTACCTTTTTACTAGCTATCTAAGTTTTAGGTTTATTTTGGATTTCATTAAAAATAATATAAGTTAATTTTAAAAGTTCACTTTATATTCTAGGGAAATAAATTATTTGTTGAATTGTGTAAACTTGTTGGGTGTACTTTTTCTGTTTCTTAGATGCAAGCGATAGAGTCGTACACATCATAGTGTTGTTATCTCCTGATTTGTAGACTATAATCCCAACAAAACCATATCCAGATAATGTTACTAATAGCATGAAACACCCATTTTAATGAGCAATACACTTGTGATGAATATTAGTTCATAAAATCATCCGTCCTGAACTATTGACGAAATCCTACCTTGGCCATAAATTATGTATTGACATTAGACATTAGTACAATATATACGAAACCCTATCTTAACATACAGAATGGACATAAGTACAGCGTTCTGCAGGAGTAACATGTAAATACCATCATCATTGGCTCAATTTTTTGGAAGCTCATCCCTTCACCAAAATACAAAATGCCCATTCAACAACCGTTCAAATTGTTGACAAAATATGCCCCAAAACAGGCTAGACCTGACAACATGCAGCCCTTTCATGGTGGCTACAAACCTACTCAGTCACAAGGACCAACATCAAACTCTCTACAACACAGCCATCAAGGGAATGGGGTCCTGCGAAATCAGTAAGCTTGCTACTTCTGTTAAAGCTTACAGATTACAACATTGGTTGAAAGGGTACAACACTGCCAAGATACAATTCTTGATACATGGATTCACATTTGGATTTAATGTGGGGCATGAGTGTTCTCTGTCACCTATTCAAACTCATAATCCCAGATCAGCCATACAAAATCCAGGGATTGATCAAGATACAGTTTGTTAAAGAACTTTATGCCGGCATGTTTGCGGGTCCTCTCAAGAGCCACCCTTTCTCATTATTTCAAACATCCCCAAAGAAAGCACTGGGTACTTTTCGCATGATTCACCATCTATCCCATCCTTAGGGGTCTTCTAGATAAATGATGGTATATCTCATGAAAAACGTGTTGTTCAATATCAAACCGTGGAACACTCTGTTACAATCATACAAACTTAGTAGAGGTTGTTTTATGGCAAAAGTAGATATAGCTAATGTCTTCAAAATTGTTCCACTTTTCCCCACCCTGTATCATATGTTTGGCTTCACTTGGAATGAAGTATTAATATGACATGTGCCTTCCTATGGGCTGTAACTCCAGTTGTCAAATCTTTGAATATTTAAGCATTGCATTACAGTGGGTTGCAAAACACAAATTGGGCATTGTCCACATAGTACATGTCTTAGGTGAATTTCTACTGTTGGACTCAAACTATAACACAAATTAGACCAATTCTTAAGCATTTGCGCAGATATTGGTATTCCCATGTCTGTGAAAAATGCATTTCTTCCCAGTCCGACAATGACCTTTTTGGGCTATGAACTGGATACGATCAAGATGGAAGTAAGACTTCCCATAGATAAAACCCAGAACTGGTGAAGTCTGATAACACACTGCCTACAAAAACTAAAATGACGCTCCACAATCTCCAGTCCATAATCGGTACACTCAATTTTGCATGTGAAATTGTCCTGCCTGACAGAGCGTTCTTGAACAGGTTGATTGATCTGACAGTGGGTGTGTCGAGACCACATGAATTTACACACATTACGAGGGAGGTTCAGCTGATCTATATCTGTGGTGCGGATTCCTGATAAATCTTTATTCCTCCCTGATCGCTGGCTCGACTCGCATGCCATTCATTTGCACCCTGATGCATCTAGCACAAATGGGTATGTCGGTGTGCTTGGCAGCAAATGGTTCTATGGCAAATGGAATAACAAACTTTTCTAAGCATCAAAATTTGGGAAAATCAACTTGCAAAAAATTGCATTTACTTTCACACTGACAACATAGCATTGTTTGATATTGTAAATAAGCAAACCTCAAAGAAGCCTGCCATTATGTTACTTGTTAGAGACCCGGTTCTTGGATGCCTCAGATACAACATACTAGTTCAAACTTGTCACATCCAGGGAAGGAAAACGGTTCTTGCTGATGCTCTTTCTTGATTGCAGGTGCACAGATTCAGGACATTAGCTCCATATGGGGACCGAGAACCAGTGTCAATACCGGCACTTCCCAACTTTATTCATTAACAAACACACTCGATACTCTACTGAATAGTACTATTATGTATATGTAATTAAATTGCTTGTGTGTTAGTTTTAAAATTATTTTTTATTTCATTTTTGTTTCATTACATTTATTGTAATGATTATTTTCACGGGATTCAAAATTCTTTTTCAGTGATTCTGTTTATCTAAGACGTGAAAGGTGTTACATTAGTAATATTTTAGTTCACCTTGGTTCGCGGGAGTGTAAGCGCTACGCGAAAACGATTGGCTATTGCCAAGGTCATTTCAGCCTGGTCTGAATAAACAATTTTTTATTTTTAATTTATTTCAGAGTGAGACTCTGGTTTTTTGATAGGGATGTTCTTCCTACGTGACCAATTACTTTTTCCTATTGCGTTGTTCAAGTGTTAAGAGACCACGTGATCTATCACGTTAGAACGGGATGATAATTTGGTTTGATTTAATACCATTTCTGTGCACTTGTCATTCAGTTGTATTTGTGAAACCTTGAAGGCTGGATAGGTTTTTATTGTTGACAAGGGTGCGCTCTACGCAGTGCAGAATGAAATCAAGATATGATAAAAACTCAAGAGATAGGAGTTTTCAGCCTGGTGATAGAGTTCTAACTCTCTTGCCCATTCCACAAAATCCCTTTCAGGCCAAGTATTATGGTCCATACACGGTTGAAAAGAAAGTAAATGATTTAAATTACACCATTAACACTCCTGGTAGGCGAAAGCAAAAACAACTTTACCACATCAACATGTTAAAGGAGTATAATCAAAGAGATATGCAAGTAAATCATACAGATAATTTAGTTGTATCTGTCCCACCAAAGGAGGATTTAGGTGAAGAAATTCAATTGAAGTTGTTGAAAGAGAAATGTCTTTCAAATGAAGATACTGAGCTCAATCTTCTTGACTATGTTTCTGATTCTAAGTACAAGTTGTCAAAGGCTTGTTAGGTCAAAAGAAATGTTAGGATTAAATTTTGGATTATATTCACAAACCGTTAAGTCCAATTTTCAATTTTTACATTGTTTTCTAGGGAAATAAATTATTTTGTTAAATATACAAAGCTTGTTGACTTCACTCTTTTCTCTTGTTATTTTTGTACGAGCCTACACGGAACAGTACCTTGATACAAATGTCAAAAGCATCACACAGACGCAGCTGGAACCTGTAGCGAGCTTTCACTGCAGAATATACTTTGGAAACCTCAATACCAGTCTCTCAGGCTAATGTGGCACTTTTCATTCATCATCTGGTTAATAAACACTGTGCCTCAGGAACTATATCCTCATATGTGTCTGCCATTGGTTTTGTACTTAAACTAATAATTATACAGACTCTACAAACTCTTTCCTAATACAGATACTGCAGCAAGCATGCCACAGGAATAAAGTTTCTTGTGATGCTAGATTGCCAATGAAAAGTGTATTTTTAGGAAAACGTATCCACGCTACAACTCGCGCTATAGCTTCTTGGTACAAACAGCTCCTATTTCAAGCTATATTTACCTTGACATGCCTTCCTGAGAATTGGGGATATCACAGTGCAGTCCCTTAGCCATCATAACCCTAATCTGTTGAACATTGATCAGTTGGCTCTTGACCACCAATCCATCACTCTAGCATCCAATATCTTCAAACACAGCGAGGGCCAGAGCTTCATTTTAAAAATTAATACAAGCAATAATGCTACAGTTTGTCCTTTCTGAAATCTCCAGTGATAAATTAAAATGCGAGGTACTAGTCCAGGCCCAATATTTATATGTCTTTCAAAGACACCTATGGCTCGTGCAGAATTCAATGCACAGCTCAAACGTACTCTGCAAGTCTGCAATTTTGATCCAAAATGCTTAAAGAGTCACAGCTTTAGACTTGGAACAGCAGCAACTGCTGCAACGCAAGGCTTGTCTAATAGTCAGATGTGTCAGTCAGGGCGATGGAAATCGGATGCTTTCAAACGATATATTGGATGTTCTGGACGTCACTCGAACCTATATTTCATTTCTGAACTCAACTAAGTTACCAAGCATATGGGAATCGCGGGGTCTTAGTTGCACTCTTTTAAATCCACGTCCAAGTGCATTTTCCATCATAATCACAGTCTGAGAAAATATCACGTTCACTATCCATGTCTAATCTCATCAGAATGGCAAGTGGGTTGAGTGCAGATGAATATGACAGGCAAGAAACACAGGAGGAACATAGGCCGAATAATTACAACAGCCGTGAATCACCGAATGACTTTATTTTGCGGAATTTAGTAAATATGGAGCTCTAACGCTGATATAACAGCATTGACTTCATTTTCCTTTATATTCGAATCGTCTTAGGACTTGTATATATTGATGTGTGCTCATACTGCATTCCTGTCATTCTTGGTTGTATGGTTTTTCCAAGAAAGGTGATGAAAGGCGGGGTTGATGCAGGCCGCTGTCCTTATTGGGGCTGCACAGTCCCCATGCAAAGTGGGTGACTTGCGTGGTTCCTGTCTTATGGCGGTCTAAGCTCTCAAATGGATTGATTTTGGTTTGAGGGTTTAGAAATTTACATTCAGGTTTGAATTTCAACTAAATAGTTTATCACATGCTATAGTAAAGTAATTTTGTAAAGAACTGTATGCATGTTATATCATATGAACATATTATTATTTTGAATACAATTGTCACTTGTGTGGCCGGCTTCAACAAAACGTTTTCCAGGTTATTCGTTATGTTTAAATTCTTACTTTCCTCCTTGCTGTCGTC
>JAECUM010002353.1:42500-46908 GCA_016617855.1 Megalonaias nervosa
CTAACAGCTGCCTCGCTTGGCGCTCAGCATTAAGAGATTAGTGTTAAGACTGGTCGGCCTGGTGTCAGGATAATGTGACTGGGTGGGACATCATGCTACATGTCTGCGGCATGATGCTCCAGTGCTAGACATCACTATAAACTGTCACACTGCAGACATCGTAGCGATATGACTGAAAAATTGTTAAAGCTACGTTACAAATCTAAATCACACACACACACACATTCTACAGCTTTGTGTATTAAACTCTTTGTCAAATATATAACGCTGTTTGTCTGCTGTAACTACAGAGGTTATTCGTCAATTACGACTCGAGTAATCATATGTTTGCCGGATGAATTTATGCTTCCGAGATATGTATATCTTTATAGTGAATTCGTAACGTATGAGGTTTCTAGTATACACTAATGTTAACAAATATGCCCGAATATTAATAGTACGTCAAGCAGTTCCTGATTATTAATCTGATGTTGTACAAGCAATTGTGTAACATAAAAAATGTTCATATAGTTTATTGCCTACAATTGTATGCCAAATACACCTCATGTCTATATTCCAGTTATTGCCTACAATTGTATCTTAATACAGTCGATTAAGAAGCACATCATTGTTTAAATTATTGATGTTGTCATCATGAGAAGACAATTGAGATAATTAAGCTGAACTTATATTTTAAATGTATAGGTACCGCAGAACACTTGAAGAAAGTTGTAATATGTACAATGTATTTCATAACAGCCAAATGTTTCCAAATATTCCGTTGTGATATTCATCCTAAATGCACATACCAGATTATTTCATGGAGTTTCGTTTTGATCCTCTAGCTTCTGTCCTTAACGTACAAAGGTTTATATATGAAAGTATGTCAGCTGTTATACAACAGCATTGCATCTTCCTCTAAGTCATATTTCTCATTCTATTTCACGGACCTAACTTTAGCCAGATGTTACCGAAGCCTGAAATGTTTGTTCCAATGCTGGCAGAATGAGATGAGATGTTATATTTAATTACTTTTATAATCCAATGCTTGCATAATATATGAAATGATAAGGAATATTTACTTACTCCAATACTTGCGAGAATACATGAGATGATCATGTATATTTGCTTACTTAATGTCAGGATTAGTGTTCATCATGAACGCAGGCACTTACCATCTGAAATGAACGAAAGCTTACAATTAGTGCTGTAATCATTAACGTCTGCAATTAACATCTGAAATGACGGAAGCCATATCATTAGTACTGTATCACTATTCACACGCTGTTTACTTATATTGCCATTGATATTCAGTACAGTATAAGACTACTTGCTGCTCATTTTGTATTATTATTGACGTTTTCAGTGACTACCACCACATAACGTGAATGGCATGCGTATTAACCATACTAAGTCTCTTAAACACGTGGACATATATATATTGACAAACATATTCAGGAGATGACTGCAACAGCAGTGACCAACATATTTATTGTAAAGTTTGAAAATAAAACCCAGCTGAAAATAATTGCAGCTGCTTTATTTCACCTATGAAATACATATCTTCGGGTAGGAAGATAATAGTTGGGTTAAATGAGCTACGTATGTAAACGTAGACAGAAACAATTATAAACTGAATCAGAAGAATTGTTTGTGGGTCGAGCACCTGAGTTATATGTTACAATTCTGGAAAAAAAAAAAAAAAAAAAAAAAAAAAAAAAAAAACCAGCAGCAAATTCATTAAATAAATTTCACGAATAAAATTGTAAAAGTGCGTATTTTGATGTGTATTGAGTCCTTCGATCTATCAGAAGCCTATTTACTAAATAATCCACATGTACAACGAGTCAAAGTCTAACTTTAAAGTGACCTTTCCAGAACAAAACGTAGATCACACTTAGTTTCTATCAATGTATTCTATGGAAAGGAGATCTTCTACCTTCAGATATCAACAACAATTTTTCCAGAGGTCGCATTTGCAAGGAAGCTTAAAAAAAATTACCAGTCTATTTCTATAAAAGTGGGAGAGTAGCACAGTTTTTAAAACAAGATAACAACTAGGTTGTTTCTCATTAAGTGATGATTCATGAAGACTTATTTTTCTAATAGATTAAATGCCCGTCCTAGGACGGGAATCATCAAAAAAAAAAAAAAAAAAATTCAGCACCAAATTAAAACTAATTAAAAATATCAAGCAATATATATAATCGGGATGCCGCCAGTTTCGAACTCACAACCTCTTGTTTAGCAACCAGAAGTCATACAAGAAAGTGTAAACATAAGCTTCCAATAAGTAAGGAACATAAAAGAAATGGGATATTCGAGGTTACAAGGAAGTTTAATGACAAAGATTAAAATGTAAAGTAAAAGATATACAAATTTGGGACTCGCTGCGTTTATTTGTCAAACACGACACACATAATTAAAAGAAAGATTGAAGATATACAAGTTTATAAAGGGAAGAAGCAATTTTAATAAATTGGGAGTCACAAATAGAAATGAAAGTTTCAACAGAAAAATATGAAATACGAAATAATCCGTATGCCAGCAGTGAGTGGTTAAAGAAAGTTTCAACATCATAATAAAAAAAAAATAAATAAAAGTAACAATTGGATTCTAGAGTTTTAAAAAGTTTGAACATGAAATTGAAATAGTAGTAAAAAAATATGAAAACTAATTGGTAGGCCTCAAGGTATATTCTTCCCTGCATCAACTGAAACACATGATGAGGTAAGAAAAATTATTTTTGTAATGAGTTGATCATTTTTCAGTACACAATATGTTATACGTTAAGTACAATTTGTGGAAGAAGAACTCGGCAATATCTACCAAAAACCACAAAGCCACGGGAAGCTATGGCTAGCTTTCTCACAGTGAAAGCAGGATATAGGCATAGCTCCATAAAACATCGCTAGGTGTACCAGCTATGTAGGTCATTATTAGCTTAGCTAGTGTGAACAGTGTTTCCCACTTCCACGTATACAGATTAGTAAAATAACTTAATATATTTTGTAATCCAACCGTTCACTGAAGTTATATTTTTCCTCGAAATTTCGATCGGCCATATGTTTAAATAATGTCAGCACGTAGATAAAAATGAATTTACAGACATTGACCCTCAACATAAGTAACGTATCCCCTTCTTCTAGTCCTTCCATATGTTTCCTCTATGTTATTTTTTCACTTTTGAAATCACGTGCATTGATTCTGGTTGATACGAAAGGTGGAGAATGATTGAAAATCACGACTTTATACTTTTCAGCCTTTAATAAATCCACGTATATTGCACCATTTCAATAAATATGAACTCAGTTTTCTAAATCATCTCTGTTGACGATTATTGAAAACAATTATAAGACACGTATATTATTACATTACATTATTATGATTTGTATTATAACATAGGGCTAATACGCAGTACCTGCTTTTATGACACTTTGTATAAGATGCAGTTGTGTACATATGGCTAGTATTCTAACATAGGGCTAATAGCAGTACGTGCTTTTATGACACTTTGTATAATATGCAATTGTGTACATATGATTTGTATTCTAACATAGGACTAATAAGCAGTACCTGCTTTTATGACACTTTGTATACGATGCAATTGTGTACGTATGGCTAGTATTCTAACATAGGACTAATAAGCAGTACATGTTTTTATGACACGTTGTATAATATGCAATTGTGTACATATAACTAGTATTCTAACATAGGACTAATAGCAGTACATGCTTTTATGACACTGTATAATATGCAATTGTGTACATATGACTAGTATTCTAACATAGGACTAATAGCAGTACATGCTTTTATGACACTGTATAATATGCAATTGTGTACATATGACTAGTATTATAACATAGGACTAATAAGCAGTACATGCTTTTATGACACTTTGTATAATATGCAATTGTGTACATATGACTAGTATTCTAACATAGGACTAATAAGCAGTACATGCTTTTATGACACTTTGTATAATATGCAATTGTGTACATATGACTAGTATTCTAACATAGGACTAATAAGCAGTACATGCTTTTATGACACTTTGTATAATATGCAAATGTGTACATATGACTAGTATTATAACATAGGACTAATAAGCTGTACATGCTTTTATGACACTTTGTATAATATGCAATTGTGTACATATGACTAGTATTCTAACATAGGACTAATAAGCAGTACATGTTTTTATGACACGTTGTATAATATCCAATTGTGTACATATGACTAGTATTCGAACATAGGACTAATAAGCAGTACAAGCTTTTATGACACTTTGTATAATATGCAATTGTGTACATATGACTAGTATTCTAACATAGGACTGATAAGCAGTACATGCTTTTATGGCACTTTGTATAATATGCAATTGTGTACATATGACTAGTATTCTAACATAGGACTAATAAGCAGTACA